>JZKD02S1515856.1:0-21045 GCA_000966675.3 Picea glauca
ATTCAAAGTGAATACAAAATAAATTATTTAAATAATAAATTTAATGGAGAAATTAGAAGTGGGTTAACCCTAAAATAAGGAAAGTGGGCAAAGTGACCTAGAAGATGATTCTAAGAAAGTTACTTGGAGAGTATAAATAAGAGACAAGGCTCTCTCATTTTATATAAAACTTGAGCATATTGAATATCTATAGGTGACTGAGGTAACCAAAGGATATCTAAGCTGAATTTCAAAAGGAAGGTGAAGAAAAGAAGGCCGGAATTCAAGGGATGATAAATTCTTTTGATGATGTTTTCTAAGATATGTTATTTACAGGTCATCTCACCATTTTCGCAATACCTTTTTTTTTAGAATGATTCAGATGGTGAATTTGATAGGACATTGAGGAAAAATATCCAAGTATCTTTTGTAAACATTTCATCTTGTGGATCGTTGTATTTTTGGAGTTACACTTTGTAGAAAATAGGGTTTGTGGCTAGCCCTGAAACTAGTCTAAAACAGGTGTTTCGGGTAAAAACATCATAACTTCTTCATAACAGATCAAAATTCAGTAAGACCAAATGTGTTGGTTAGAGTACAGTCTGTAGTATTCTGTGTAACATTTTCAGATCCATTCAACAAATATTTTGTGTGGGGAACGCTCTACAAGGTCACATTCTAGAATAAGCTAGAATTTAGCATGGTATTCCATTTTTTCTATAACTCATTTTCTAAGAGGTTCCAAGTAGTGACACCTGGAGGAATTTCATAAAACAAACTGAAGAAAATTGTGTGTTATTTTTAGATCTTTATTCATTACAGGTACATAGTTATGATTATTTCAAGTTAGGGTTGTTGACTAATACCAAACTAGTCATGTGAGACTAAAGAAAAGTTTGATGAAAATGCTAGTCTCTTGTTGTGAAAGTTAAGAAAGGTTTGCAGGTATGTGATCATATACATCAGGTCTATTACAGAGTTACAAATCATATTTGGATGATGAAATTGATGAGGGATTTTGTTTAAGGTACATGTTGGGTACATGGTTAAGACAAATAGTTGATGAGTTGGCACATACATGAGGTGTATAGTTGATGATTGATTCAGGTGGATATCAGTGGCCACCCACATTTTTCAACTGGCTCAAAACAGTTTTCTGACAATTTTGGCAATTTGCTATTTTTAGCAATTTTAACTTTCGGGGCCATTTTGAGGGCCTAAATGAAGGTTTTTCAGGATCGAGCTTCTCAATTATATCAAAAGGCATGATTGAGCCCCCAAAATCAATCTCCTCAACGATACTTTTCTAACGAGATATCATACGCCTAAAACGGAGAGCGTATGCAAACGTTACGACCTCAGGAAATTGATGTACTAACTTACCCAAACAGGGCCCACATGACTTTTGGCGCTTCATCTCCTAGGGTTAGATTTTTTGATGTCTAGGTTTTTGGGCATTCCTGTTTATTGTAAAAATTCCTTAAGAGACTCATTGTAATGTTCTTCTTACGAAGAAGTGCAATCGTCACATCTCTTCATAAAGATAAGCCACCACCATTCCAGCAAGCTTGTTTCTGCTGCATTTTATAGTTTCATCTTATTTCCTTATTGAATAGATAACCAATTTTACTGTAACTTTTTCATTTTGTGTTAAGCACTTGTTAATAGTATGTAGTCATTTTGTTCTACTCATAAAATCTGGATCAATGATGTTGGTACATATTGATGAGTCATAGTTGATGAGTAGTTGACACATTATTGGTACATACTTGGTATGTGTTTGGATGCACTTGTTTATGGTATAGGTTGTTTGGTACAGGTTGGTGCATGGTTGATGCATTTTTTTATGTACAGGTTGATGCATGGTTCAGGTTTATTGGTACAGGTTTACAGTGGTATATCTCACAGTGATAGTGTGACAGTGGTTCCATCATTCTACTTCTACTTTAGGGAAGTTGGATGGGGCAAGGACAGGTGGTTGTAGCCACCTTCTGGTTGTAGTCGAAGAACATAGGGGGTTGTATCCTCCTTCTGGTTGTAGCCAGAGAATATGGGAGTTGGAGCTTCCCTCGAGTTGTATCCTAAGAAACAAGGTGGTTGGAGCCTCCTTCCAGTTGTAGTTGGAAAACAAAGGAACTTGGTGCTTCCAATGAATGTAATCTTCAAGACATATAAGAAAAAACATTTCGTGATTTTCTCTTGCTTTGGGTTTCCACGTAAAACACTAGTGTATTGTGTATGTGTATGATTTTTCATTTGTTCATTGCTTATTTACTCTGCAGTTATTGGATGATAATGCTACATTGATATAACACTTGGATTATATGGTTAAAAATGATTAAATTTATCTATTACTGATTCACCCCCCCTATCAATAATCCAACAATTGGTATCAGATCTGGTTCATTCAGAAATTAGTTTAACCACCGAAAGGTAGATCATGGAGAGAAACAAATTGTATAAAAATGGAATGTCACGATTCAATGGACAAAAGTATGCATTTTGGAGCATAAGGATGAAAACATATATATCGGCACGGGGATTTGAAATTTAACAATCAATTGTAGATGGATACACAGCACCAGCAGTTTTATCAACAAATGACAAAGCAATGAAACTTGGTCAGAATAATTCCAAAGCCAAAAATGCACTTATAAATGGTCTCAATGAAATGGTATTCACCAAAGTTGCACATTGTAAATCCTCTAAAGAGATTTGGGACAGACTTCAAAATATTTATGAAAGAGATTCAAAAGTCAAAGCAACAAAGCTTCAAACTTACAGAGCTTAGTTTGAACAACTTAAGATGAAGGAAGATAAGAATATTGCAGCTTACTTTTTACAAGTTGATGAAACAGTAAATGCAATCATAGGATTGGGAGAAGAAATCAAAGAATCTATAATTGTTCAAAAAGTACTAAGATCCTTTCCTATGAGATTTGACCCTAAGATATCAGCACTACAAGAAATATCATATCTAAACTCAATAAGCATGGATGAATTACATGGAATCTTCACAGCATATGAAATGAGAATTGAATAGGAAAATCTAGATATAAAAGAAGAAGCCCTCAAAGCATCCAAACAGTCAAATCAAAAAGGAATGCAAAAATAAGAACATAGCAGTAGTAGTGACGTCTCGGAAGATGATGAAGAAGTGGCCAACTTTGTCAAAAGACTGAACAAGGGAACCAACGGTAGGTATAGAGATAAGGTTCATTTAATTTGTTTTAATTGTGATGGTATTGGTCATTTTACTAAAAAATGTCCTTATAAGAAAAAGAGAAATGATGAAGGTTGCTCAAAAGGAAAACAAACATATAAAGGCAAAATAACCACAAAGAAAGTTTTCAAGAAAATCTTATGCACCAAAGAAGACATCTCATCATCAGACGAAGATGAAGTCGGTGACAGTGAGATAGAAAGAGTTTTATTCATGGAAGTAGAAGACTCTGATAAAGAAGACTCCGAAGGATAATATGAAGAAGTCTAAGAATAAATTGAAGAGGCATAAGTTGACTACCAAGAGGAATTAATGTGTGTCATAGAATTTATCAGAAGAGAAAAGAAGAAAAACAAGAAACTACAAGCAGAACTAGACAAGAAAGAAGACACTCAAGAACAAGAATAAATGATCACAAATTTGAAGGTTCAAATAGAAGAAGATAAAGAATTGAAGAAGCACTCAATGAACAACTAGAAGAAAAAGACAATATCATTGGAAATTTGGAAGCAGAGATTGTCACATTAATAAAGGATCTTCAAAAGAAAAAAATGCAAAAAAACTCAAAAGTTTTGGATGACATTATCAGCAGTCAAAAATATCATCATGACAACTCCGGACTTGGATACAATCAGATAGAAAATGGATCAAGCTCCAAAACAACAGAGCAAGAAACATATCAAAAAAACTTTGCAGAAACAATCAAGGGGGATAGGAAGATCTACAAGGAAGATTACAGGGACACTCCTCCACCGAGAAGATTCAAATTTCATAATCAACAACCGACAAATAAGCCTCAGGAAGAAGAAGAATTCATAAGATTACCTCATTTCAGAATATCTTAAACTCCCAGGTATCAAACTATTTTTTTTAGTTTATGTTATGCATGTAATAATTTTGAACATAAAGCTGTGAATTGCAGAGCTAACAACAGGAACAAAAACAACTTTGAAAGTCATACACAAAGGGGTTATCCAAGAAGGCCTAGTGAAACATAGAGAAGAATTTACAACAAATTTGAATCTTTGAGAACTTAAGTGCAATGTTACAAATGTAGCAATTTTGGACACATGGCCAAATATTGTAGAATGACATCCCCTCCTAGAGAACCGCAATAGAATAAAAACAGTCGCAGACATGAACCTTAGAAAAGGACATGGATAAGAAAGCAAGATCAGTATAGCAATTAAGAATGCACACTCTCTCTACAAGCTAAGAAGAACAAACGTGGTTAGTATGTTGACAGTGGGTGTTCAAAACACATGACAGGTGATAGAGACAAGTTTTTTACATTACAAAAGGAAAGAGATGGATTAGGCTCCTTCGGAAATGATGATTTAGCCAAAATCATTGGAAAAGGCACAGTCAGAATTGGGAACAAGAATACAAAGGCAGAAAATGTTCTACTAGTAGAAGATATGAAACATAATCTTCTAAGTGTGAGTCAAATGTGTGACCAAGGTCATAAAGTTACTTTCGATTCACAAAAGTGTGAGATAAGAAAATAAGGTTTAGGAAAATTGATTGCTACAGCTGCGAGAAATTTAAGCAACATATATGTGTTAAGTGAAATTGGAAATGAAAAGTGTTGTCTAGGAAAGGAAGATGAAAGTTGGCTATGGCACAAAAGAATGGGTCACATACATTTTGATAACCTTGTCAAAGTCAGCAAAAGAGAAGCAGTCATAGAAATGCCCCAAATCACGAAACCAGCCAACACTTTATGCAAGCATTGTCAACAAGAAAAGAAAACAAAGATCAGGTTCAAATCAAAGGAATATTCAATGACAAGACCACTGGAAATTGTGCATATTGATCTAGTTGGACCAACTACAAAAAATGTCTTAAAAGGTGAAAAATACTTTATGTTATTAGTTGATGATTATAAAAGAATGACCGCAGTTTTCCTTCTCAAGAATAAGTCAGAAGCTTTTCAAAACTTCAAGATTTACAAGGAAATGGTTGAAAATGAAATGGATTCAAAAATCAAATGCTTGAGATTTGATAATGGATGAGAGTTCACTTCAAAGGAATTTACGGACTACTGAAGCAGTCATGGAATAAAAAGGCAATTCTCCGTTGTTAGGACACCTCAACAGAATGGAGTTGTTGAAAGAAAGAACAGGATAGTACATAAAATGGCTCAAACAATGCTAATGGATTCCAAATTGACAAATATTTTTTGGACACAGGCAATGCATACAACAGTTTGCATTCAAAACAAAGTAATGCTCATAAACAACACTGACAAAACTCCCTATGAGCTATGGAAAGGAAGACCAGCAAATGTGAAGCACTTCAGAGTTTTTGGAAGCAAATGATACATCAAAAGAGAAGATGGTAGAATGGGAAAGTTTGATTCTCGTGTGGACAAAGGAGTACTTGTTGGTTACTCAAGTACAAGAAAAGCATACAAGTGTTACAACCTGATATTGAACAAAGTGGTGGAAAGCATCAACATAACAATTGATGAAACAGGTAGACAACAATTAAAGGAAGAAGAAAATGAATCAATGGAACAACTTTATGAAGAAGAAACAAAAGATGAAAAAAAAGGGGAAGATGAAGAGGATCCGACGGAAACAGAAGAGCAAGTTCAGCAAGTAACTCCAAAAACACCTAGCAGATGAGTGTAGAAGAATCATCCTTTAGATCATATTATCGGAAACGAAGATGGGAGTTGAGACTAGAAGAAGAATTCGTTCACCAGAACAAACACACCTAGCACTCACATCTATGATTGAACCAACCTATTTTGAAGAGGCCATCAAGGATGAATTTTGGAACAAGGCCATGGATGAAGAATTGGATCAAATAGAGAAAAATGACACTTGGGAATTTATTCCAAGACCAAAGGATAAGATGCGATTGGCACAAAGTGGGTGTACAGGAATAAATTGAATGAAGATGGACATGTTACAAGGAACAAAGCTAGATTGGTATGCAAAGGATATGCACAGGTTGAAGGAATCGACTTTGAAGAGACATTTTCCCCACTTGCCAGAATGGAAGCAATCTAATTGCTTTTAGCTTATGAATGCTCCAAAAATATTAAAGTGTATCAGATGGACATTAAATCAGGTTTTTGGAATGGGGAACTTGAACAAGAAGTCTACATTGAACAACCAGAAGGATTTCAGTTGTCAGAGAACGCAGATTATGTGTGTAAATTAAAGAATGCCTTGTATGATCTAAAATAGGATTTTAGAGCATGGTACTCTAGACTGGATAAATATCTAAAGTAGGCAGGGTTCAGAAAAGGAAGTGCAGACAACAACCTCTACATCAAGGTAAGTCAAGATAGTATTTTATTAATTGAAGTTTATGTTGATGATATTATTTTTTGTAGTGATGATCACAGGTTAAGCCAGAAATTTGCAAAGGATATGTAGAATGAATTTGAAATGTCATTACTTGGAGAACTATCCTTTTTTCTGAGACTTCAGATACGTCAAAGAAACCAAGGAATTTTTATTTCTCAAACCAAGTATATCAGGGAAATGCTAAAGAGGTTCGGAATGGAAGATTGCAAACCAGTTATCACTCCCATGCAAACCAGTTGCAAGTTAAGAAAAGATGATGATTCAAATTCTACAGATCAGATGCAATATAGGTCAATTATTGGTAGCCTACTATATGTGACAACATCTAGACCAGATGTAATGTAGGAAGTTGGACAGGTGGCACGATTTCAAGCAGCACCAAAGGAATCACATGTATTAGCAGTGAATAGGATTTTCAGATATTTCGAAGGAACAAAAGAGTTTGGACTCTCGTATCCAAAAGGAAGGGATCTATTACTTATTGCCTACACAGATGAAGATTGGGCAGGTTGTAATGATGACCGACAAAGCACCAGTGTAGTAGCGTTCTACTTGGGTGAGTGTTTAGTATCATGGCTAAGAAAGAAACAATCACCATTATCTCTATCTACAGTCAAGGAAAAGTATATTGCAGCAGCAGCATGTTGTACACAGGTTCTATGGATGAAACAAACTCTGACAGATATACAGGTTGAGTATGATGATCTCATTCCAATCTATTGTGATAATACAAGTGTCATCATTATCTCAAAGAACTTGGTGATGCACTCCAAGACGAAGAACATTCCAATCAAGTATCACTTTCTACGGGAACAGGTTGTAGAAAATAATATCAAAGTTGAGTATGTGGGCACAAAAGAACAAGTGGCAAACATCTTTACAAAACCGCTTCCACGGGAAGCCTTTGAGTATCTTTGCCAGAGACTTGGAGTTATTTCTACTCCAAAATGAATGCTTTTGAATGCTTATCTTATGTCTTATATGTACACGAGGAAGCACCATAAAGAGGACAGTTCAGGTTGGGATATCAGATAGTTCAGTTAGGGGGAGCAGCCCCAGATGGAAAGATACATTTTCCATTGATGACAAAGGGGAGATATTTATCAAATGTAGAGGACAAAGGCATGACTCCAGGGGGAGCAATGGTCACAGAGATGCAGAGGAGAGAGGCATGGTTCCAGGGGGAGCATGAGTGAGATGACTTCAATATTGCATGGAATGATTTCAATATTGCATCAGAGTGTTTCCATCAATGAAAAAGGGGTATATTGTTTATTAAGGTTGGTTTTCATTGATGGCAACCCTTGAAGAAATTCTAGTAGAGAATTTTGGTAGAACAAAGGTTTGGGCAATGGACCCAAGGTTGTTTCATGTATAATGGCATGATTTTTAATATATTTGAACTTAATACTATTCTATATGGATAGTATATGTCATTCCATTTCGGGTGGTATGTGGAACGTCACATAACTCCTCATGGTTAGAGAGTTATGGCCATGAGAAGTTGGAGAACACAGGTTTAGGTAATGAACCCAAGTTTGTTTGATGGAAAATGGTATGAGTTTTGATATATTTGAAGGTAATACTATTATGTATGGATATTACATGTCATGCCATTTTTGGTGGTATGTGGAACGTCACATAACTCCTCACGATTTCAGAGTTATGGCCTTACAAAGTTGGAGGACCCTCATATGTCATCTAGAAGCCCCAAAAGGTCAAAGTAGTCAAAGTGGTTTAAGATATTTGAGAAGGTAAATATTAAATTGAAGTGATGAGTGTACTATAATTAGAAGTGGGTTAACCCTAAAATAAAGAAAGTGGACAAAGTGACCTAGAAGATGCTTCTAAGGAAGCTACTTGGAGAGTATAAATAAGAGGCAAGGCTCTCTCATTTTATATCACACTTGAAAATATTGAATATCTATAGGTGACTGAGGTAACCAAAGTATATTTAATCCTAATTTTAGAGGGAAGGTGAAGAAAATAAGGCCGGAATTCAAGGGAGAATAAATTCTTTTGATAATGCTTTCTAAGGTATGTTATTTACAGGTCATCTCACCATTTTTGCAATAAATTTTTTTCTAGAATGACTCAGACCTTGAAATTGATAGGCCATTGAGGAAACATATCCAAGTATCTTTGGTAAAAATTTCATCTTGTGGGTCATTTTACTTTTGGAGTTACACTCCCTGGAAAATAGGGTTTGTGGCTAGTCCTGAAACTAGTCTAAAACAGGTGTTTCAGGTAAAAACGTCATAACTTCTTCATAACAGATCCAAATTCAGTAAGACAAAATGTGTTGGTTAGAGTACATTATTTAGTATTATGTGTAACATTTTTAGATCCATTCAATAAATATTATGTGTGGGGCATGCTCTACAAGGTCTCTCTCTAGAATAAGATAGAATTCATGAAGGTATGTCATTTTTGCTATAACTCCTTTTCTAAGAGGTTCCAAGTAGTGACACTTAGAGGAATTGCATAAAATAAAATGAATAACATTGCGTATTATTTTCAGATATTTATTCATTACAGGTACATAGTTATGATTATTTCAAGTTAGGGTTGTTGACTAATCCCAAACTAGTCATGTGAGACTAAAGAAAAGTTTGATGAAAATGCTAGTCTCTTATTGTGAAAGTTAAGGAAGGTTTGTAGGTATGTGATCATATACACCAGGTCTATTACAGAGTTACAAATCATATTTGGATTATGAAATTGATGAGGGCTTTTGGTTAAGGTACATGTTAGGTACATGGTTAAGACAAGTAGTTGATGAGTTGGCACATTCATGAGGTGTATAGTTGATGATGTTGGTACATATTGATGAGTCATAGTTGATGAGTAGTTGACACATGATTGGTACATACTTGCTACATGGTTGGATGCACTTTTTTATGGTACAAGTTGATTACAGGTTGTTTGGTATTGGTTGGTGCATGGTTGATGCACTTGTTTATGGTACAGGTTGATTACAGGTTGAGGTACAGGTTGATGCATGATTCAGGTTTATTGGTATAGGTTTACAGTGGTATATCTCACAGTGATAGTGTGATAGTGGTTCCATCATTCTACTTCTACTTCAGGGTGGTTGGACAGGGCAAGGACAGGTGGTTGTATCCACCTTCTGGTTGTAGCCGGAGAACATAGGGGGTTGTAGCCTCCTTCTGGTTGTAGCCAAAGAATAGGGGAGTTGGAGCTTCCCTCAGTTTGTATCCTGAGAAACAAGGTGGTTGGAGCCTCCTTCCAATTGTAGCCGGAAAAAAAGGAGGTATGTGCTTCCAATGAATGTAATTCTTCAAGATATATAAGAAAAATCATTATGTGGTTTTCTCCCGCTTTGGGTTTCCACGTAAAACACTGGTGTACTGTGTATCTGTATGATTGTTCATTTGTTCATTGCTTATTTACTCTACAGTTATTGGATGACAATGCTACATTGATATAACACTTGGATTATATGGTTAAAAAGGATTAAATTTCTCTATTACTGATTGACCCCCCTCTCAGTAATCCATAAGATTTTTAAAGATGTTAAAACTCTTTCCCAAATAGCATGCGTAAAAGAGCACTCAACAAACAAATGAAACACAGTCTCATTTCTATGTTTACATAAAGTACAATAGCTTGGCCCGATGAATCCTCTGTGTTGTAGGTTCTCCCATGTGAGAATTTTATTCTCAGCCACTAGCCAAATGAAAAGGTTAATTTTTAATGGGCAGTCCCGGGACCACAAGGACTTTCGCCATCCTCCTTTCACACAGCTCCTTTTCCTTTTTTCAGTAGCCTCATAAATATTTTTAATTGTTATCAATCTAGAGGCATCGCCCCCCGTCCATCTTAGTTCAGTCGGCCTCGATAGCATATGTACACCAGTGTTTATGAGATCACAGTGAAAAATGCATCCATTCAAATGCTAAGTGCCCCTCTAAATCCAAATCCACGCTAGTGAGCCAGTTGGGGAATATCATTCCTGAGCGAGGCACGTTGTTGGCCTGGAAAAGGTAAACACGCCTTTCACATTTAAAACAGTAATCAAGTCCCCAGACAAGATGGTCTCATCTCCCATGCCCAAAATACAATCCTTGCCTAACAGAATGGATTCTCTTGACCCTGGACACCACGCTAGCGAATGAAGAAGGATATGTAAATACTTAAGAAGATACTTCCATGACTGTGATCTTTTTCCCCAATCTCAGATATCATTCTGAGCCAACTTGCCACCGAAACAAAAGGGAGATATTTATGTTTTAGTGTGCGATGCCACAATCCATCCATCATCAAAGACCTCCAAAGGGTTTTATCTACCATGGATTTACTGAAACTGATTAGATTCCTCAACCCCCATCCCCCATATAATTTAGGGCGGGCTAAGAGCTGCCAATTACATAAGTGAAAACTCTTCTTTTTGCTTGAACCAGACCAAAGAAAATTAAAAACCAATTGACAAATTCTAAGAAAAACCAAGGATGTAATATTTTCCAATGCCAACTAATAAATTGGCTGACATTCCAAAACAGCCTTGATCGGAACAAGGCGGCCCCCAATGGAAATCCATCTTTTGCACCAGTGGATAATACATTTTTCATACTTAGCAATAAGCTAGTGCCAGTCCTCAAATTTGTACCTATCCATTTTTATAAAAATAGCCAAGATATCTAAAGCCATCAATAAGATCTTGAAAAGTATAAAGAAAAGAAGCTTTTAATGTATCCAAAACTTGTTGTTGAACTCCATACTGAAGGAAAGATGTTTTATGAGCATTTATCATAAGAACAGTTACACTGCAGAAACTAGTCAAGAGCCTTGTAATCTCCATCCATTCTGGTATTGAGGCTTTATTCATGATTAGTATATCATAGACAAATAGTAGGTGAAGAATTATGATGAGCCTTGACACTTTAATACATGTCAATTTACCTTCTTCTTTGCTTATTTTTAACGCCAAACTCAATCCTTCCATTACAAGAATAAAAAGAAAAGGTGGCAGTGGGCACCCCTGTCTGAGCCCTCTGTCGTTGTTGAAGAAGTTTGTTGGCTCACCATTTATTAAGATCGCAAAAGTAGTTGATGCAATGCACCCCATAATCCACTTAGTCATCGACAGCCCGAAACCACATTGAAGAAGTGCCAGCCTAAGAAAATCCCAGCTTATATAGTCGTATCATTTTTGTAAATCAATCTTAAGGATTAAGGCTTGAAATTTTTTCTCTCAGATACTATGAAGACACTCCTGTGCGATCCCAATAGCATCAATAATTTGCCTCCATTTTAAAAATCTGAATTGCTCCTCAGATAGTGCTCGGGACAAGATAGGTCTAATTCTTTTAGAAATGATCTTAGATATAATCTTATAACATATATTACACAGAGCTATCGGCCGAAAATTCCCAAATGTTGCAGGACCATTAACATTATGAATGAGTGCAATAAATGTCGAGTTCATAGTTCTGTTCACCTCACCCGACAAGCAATATTCCTCGACTGTCGCCAGCATAGCATGTGCAACCAGATAAAAAAAGTGTAGAAATAACTCTACAGTCCACCCATCGAGACCAGGGCTCTTATCCTTTGTGAAACCCCTTAGAACATGTAAAATTTCCTCACCAATGCATGGTTTCTCAAGATTAGAAACATTATTTGCAGAGACAATCCTCGGATAAAGATGCACCGCAACAATATGTTCCTCAATCATGTTTTGAGTTGATTCTTTGTAGAAAGTACTAAAAGTCTCAGTGCTTCTGCATTAATAGCCTCCTTCCCCGAATGAGCCCGATCTGTCTCATTCGATACCTCCCACAAGTTTTCTTTTTCCTTCTAAAACTGGTGAATCGATGGAAAAATTTAGTATTTTTGTCCCCACATTGTATCCACGTGGCTCTACTCTTTTGGCGCTAGCGTTCCTCATTATCCAGTAGTAGCTTGCTTCGATCAGATTCAAGTGATTTTAAACATGGGTCTGGATCAATACAGTAATCCATCTCAATGCTTTGTTTTGTGAGGTGAGCAATCTCTGCTTCAATGCTTACAATAGAATGAAGTTCAGATATTTTTCTAAATGCTATCCATTCCTTCACCTGACCTTTCAACTTATTTAACTTCTTAGTCAATTTGTTTTGTGATCCTTCCACCTCTGATAACTCATGATTACTCCACACTTCCCGAACCAGATCACCAAAAGACTCATCTTTCAATAACGTCGAGTTAAATTTGAATGGATATGCAACTAACTTGAAACCATAATCCAATTGGAAAAGGACTAGGGCATGATCAGAAATAAATGGGAATTCCACCCATGAACGATACCTTGCAGATTCATTAAGAATTATTTTAGAAGCATAGACCTTGTCTAGTCTCTTTTGAATCTCATCCACCCCACTTCTACCAGTATACCATGTAGGCATCACCTCTGTGGGCACAACATCAACCAAATGATTAATAGAAAACATATATTTGAAAAAGACTTCCAGTGGATCTGGTAAGGCAGTCGCCCCCCACACCTCATCTAGACCCATAGAGAAGTTCAGATCCCCTGCTAGAATAATATCAGTCTAAGCAAGAAATCCTTTTGCTTCCACCTGCTCCCAGAACTGTCTGCGCCCAATGCACGGTCCATATACATTTAATAAACAAAACTTTATTTTATCGTGAATGTAAGAATCTTTCAATAAGATTCCACCAGCACACAGATAAGGTTGTAACTCAAAAACATTTGGATCCCACGCCACCAGAAGTCCACCTGACTTCCCAATGGAACTGACAGCACTATTCATCCATGTAGGACATAAATAATTCATAAAAATCCTAGCCTTTTCTTCAGCAACTAAAGTCTCTTGGAGGAAAATTATATTCGGCTTTGTTTTGTTGAGAAATCTACACATGGAAGGCATTTTTAGGGAGCCTCCCACCCCTATGATGTTCAGGGAGAGGCAGATCATGATTTAACCCTTGTAAGGGATTTCATGCCTCTAAGTGCCCCCATATCTAGTGAAAGAACTCAAGAACATAGAATATTATCTCTGATTCCTTGCTTCTAAATGAATCGTAATTTGAACATAACAAAGGAATCATTCATTTACATTCAGTGGGGATACTAGATTCATATTTAAAGGTTATATACATTTTTCATATTAATAAATATTGATAAATAGACTTTACCAAAACTATTAGGTTCTCAACTCAATGTTTGCAATATGATATAACAATCATACATTAAGTCCAATTGGCTTTCTAAAAATATGGGACTATAAAAGGGGCATGATTCAAGCATTTATATCCATATTAGGCATTATATTACCTAGAAAAAATACAAGAATCCATACTATATGTATTATTACAAAAAAATATTGGTTTATATACAAAATGCACTTATTATAAGAGATTGGCATTGATTTCTATGTGAAGCTAAGTTAATTCTCATACTTCTATTACAAATCAAGAAAGATTCTACTTGTTTTTCAATCTTAGTAGATTGTATTGTCTAGACTATGTCTTTGATTGCTTTTTAGGGAAATCTTGCACAAATGTGGTCCTCCACAACCCCAACAACCTCCTCTAGAAAAGGTCATTGATGCCATAACCTTCCCTGTAGAGTGCTCAAAACTTTGAATGAAATATTAGGACAAGGCACCACTCTATTGAACACGGGACGTGGAAAATGGGTTCCATGGAGTTCTCATAACAATACCCCTATGAGCTTTTCATTATCCAAATGTAGAATACAAAAAAATACCCTCATCGAATTCACTTTGTGGGAACCTCCATGAGAAGGAAGCAACCAAAGACCTGGGTGGTTTGGTAATGTTGATATCCTTAGCTCTATCAAGAAACTCCACATATATGCCTTTTATTACTATCTCATGCAAAGCATCTAGCATCACACTACATAGTTCCTCTCTAATACAAGGGTTCAAACCATAGAGAAAATTGTTCTTTATCACAACCTCAATATCTATAGTTTTGACATATTGAAGCAACCCTCGAAAGTTGCATTTCGTAATCTAACATTGTTTGAGATTTATAATGTAGTGTAAGGAATTCATTAAGCATTTACTCTACAAACTCATCAGTTATTAAGAAATCCAACTGCACCTTTGTCACACCTCTCTTACAAAATTAGGGTCATCACTTAAAGGATAAGATGGAGATGGTGAAGGAGGTGGAGAAGACACATTATGCTCCCTAGTTTGCTCCATACTATCTATGAAAGAGAGAATTGACCATTTCGCATTCTTTTCTCAAAATTGACAATTGTTATCATCTAATTCACCAAGGCCCTAGTGTTAGAGCCTCACTTTGATACCATAATATAGCGCCTTGGCTACCAAGAACTTAAAACTCATACTTTATATATATATATATATATATATATATATATATATATATATATATATATATATATTATTTTCCAAATATTTTTTAAAATTTTCCATTCAATATTAAGTTCCATAAACCTTGGAATTTGTATCATTATTACCAAATCTCATATAAACATCATGAAATCTATATCGAGAATCCAAGCTTTTCATATCATTATAGTTGTTCAATAACACAAATTGTTCAAGTTCTTTTCGTATTGTCATGTTCATCATTTCACTTACTTACAAGAACCTACCTCAGCCTATATTTCAAAACCAAGATTAGCATTACATTAAGCACAACAGCCCAAGATCTTTCACATAGATAATAAAAAAATAGACAATATGGTTCCTCTTTAACTTATCCTTAAACAATACCACTATATATACAATATATAACAAGGGAAGTTGTAGAGCAACAAGTCTCTACCTTTCGAGATTGGCAAGTACTATAATAGTTTAATGTTTTGTTAGAAACGTAGACCGTAGCACCGGGAGTTAATACTTCACCAAACACTTGCTTAGGGATTTGCAGACTCCGAAACTATTTTTGGCAACAATAGGTCAGGAATTAAACTTGGTCTTATGTGCATTGAGGCCTTCAGTGTCTCGTGTGGTGTTGTTGTAGTGTTGAGGCCTCCAGTGTCTCGGGTGGTGTCGATGTTGAGGTAGGACGTGTAACACGTGTGAACCTCATAACATGAATGCTTTTATTAACATTTAATATTAATAATTTATATAGAAACAAATAAAGACACATATATATCCTTAGATTTAAAATGCTTTATATTTTTCCAATTTACAATATATTTATTACTTTTCCTTATTATTGTGTATATCACTATTGTTTTAATATTTTAAAAGTAAAAACAAAAATATTTTAAAAAAACTAAACAATAATATTAAAAAAAAAATGATAAAAATGGTCACTGAAGCATAGGAGTTTAAGTTATTGGCATTGCTTTATTATTGTGTATACAATTGTTGTTTTAATATTAAAAAAGAAAAACGATAAAAAATGCTACTGAAGCGTAGAAGTTTAAGTTATTTATATAAATTCCACAAGTGTTTAAGGTTGTCTCCATATCTAAAATAAACCATGACAAAATAAACCATGACAATGGGACAATGGGACAACAAGGCAATTGTAAATATTAACTGCTTCTTAGAAATCAATGTTACCTCTTTATCCTTAAATTGCCCAAATGCTACTGTTGTGATCTAATTTCACATGATATAAATGTATTCATACTATAATTATCGTTGTGCATAATACTTATACATGAGACTTCTTATTAGTAACAATTTCAACACCTATCCACATGATAATAAATTCATCAATTAATTAGGTTGAATGAGGTCAAGAATTAATTCACCACTTATCCATACATATACATAGTCTTTAAATATATGAATTTTACACATGACTACAATACGAAGATGGAGTGAAAATGTGTGTGAGTGATTTTAAAAACAACTAAATATTATTTATTTAATAGTCGAGTCAATATCTTGATTGACGATATTTCGTTATTCAACTGTAAAGCACATGCAAGGATTTGCATGTCGACTGAGTCCCTTAAACATCGATTCTTCGTCTATCAAAAAATAAATTGAGAGTAAAAGTAGGTTAAAGATAGAATGGAGATCTGGATGATCATGAACCACCTAGTGCTTTAATCACATGCAATCATATAGTCTGCAGTTTGTCAAAATTTACAAAGAAAATCAAGTAGGTGGAGAGTTCAACTTTCTCGAATCCCAAAATTTCCAGACAACAACCTTAACAAAGTGATATTCAAAGATGAGGAGAGGCCAATATATCTACGAATCAAGTAAATGGCACATCAAATTGATCATCAAAGGGTAAAAGCTTTTCCTGGTTGTAATTGTGTTTCTGGTTCGGTTAGTTTCATTTCCCCTCCACTATTAACTTTACTACACTTGATACTTAAACTCTAAAGCTTTTCTATTATAATTTAAATATAATATAAATAAAGTAAATTAAAATATTAAAAATATCTCTCATCATTGTAGGAATTCATTGCATGTTACACAATTTACTATGTCGTCGATATGTGCACAAATCTAGAATAACTTTGATGAATTGTCGAAGCAAGATTTGACAATGTTGGTGCAGTCGAGGTTCTTACCACCCTGATCATTGCTAGATTCCAAGGCTCGGACATCTCTGCCACCACTTTGCATATGAAGATCACTGCATTCCAAGGATCTAACACTGACAACTCTGCCACCAACCTGCACTTCTACTTGGTATGCATCAAGCAACACACATTTTGTTGCCACCTCCAAAGATACATGTCATGCAATCTAACACTAGAAGCTCCTGCATATCGAATGCATCTAGAGACAGGGGAAGGTCGACTACAACACCAAGAAGAAAATGATCAAAGGTTGTGCATTCTCAAACAACCCAAATGAAAACCAGTTGGGAAGGAGTGATGTTGTTTGATCTCAATGAAGCTTACTAGGTAGGTTATGTTGGATAGAAATTATACCAAATTCGTTGTCTTTGCATGTTTTGTTCATGGGACTGTGTTATCTGCACACCAGGCAAAAACAAAAATACAAATATATGAGATAATTCAATGCAGACTTTCCTAAGCTACATAGTGAGATTGTAAGTGAGAGGATGAGAATGCAGGAAGGGAACTTACTTTGGCTTGATATGGGCACGTGGGTTCATGGGTGGATGATTATGCAAGTTTCCATCATGTTCATCGATTCCAGGTTATCAATTTGTTTTTCGCCAAATTATTCTATCCTCGTCAAAAGATAGATGAACGGACATAATTTTACTATCGGTCACGTAGTCTTTCCGACAATAACAATAACAGACGCATCCACATGCAAACAAAATCATTGGGATCTTCATTTCTTGGGTAAATACATATATTATGAAAAATAAACATAGAGCCATCAATCTTTGTTGGTTTCTGAGGAGGAGCACATTAGTTAGAGGGCACTCATCTCAGCCTAATATTTGAATATTTGCAGCATATATATTTTCCTCTATATAGTAAGCCTCAATTTCCAGTTTCTTAGGGAAGGATATTAAGGTACCGAATGGACGTGAATCTTAAATCAAGTATTAGTATTGTTGGCAATCGTCTTGGTGGATTTGGAAACATACCCAGAAGTGCTCTTAATCCAATTTTGGTGGAGCCAGAGTTCGAGCTTGAAGGTCATTGGAAGGAGACCCATGGAACTTACATCGTCATCGTAAATCTACTAGGAGATTTCCATGAATATATGCCTTTAGCTTTTAGAGATTTAACATGCACTACAACCTTTATTAGTATTTGTAAAGTTTTGTAGATAATTGAATCTATGATTTGATCATGTAGGGTTCACAATTGAATATGTGTAAGTGCATATTGATAAATGGGGAAATCTCATTATTAGCGGAGAACATTGTGTGGAGGAATTGGTGATGATGGAAGGGATAATGCACAAAATGGAGAGACTAGGCGGACATAGATTCATAAATATTTTTGGCTTCCCAGCTGGGAATTTGAATTTGGATGGAATCACTACCAAGTTTGAGAATGAAACGTTGTATGTCTGGCTTCCTAAAGTCAAAGCAAAACCTAGTGCAGATACAAAAGAACCAATAGAATTTTCGGATGAGGAAAGGTCAGAAGCTAAACAGTATGAACACTTGAAGAATTTTTTTGTTGAGACAAGCTCTCCGGATGAATCTAATTTTAGGGAAGAAACGATGTTGCAAGAAGACGACAAAAAAACTCCCAAGAGTTGGTGTCCTTCACAGGAAGATAATTTACAACACTATGCAAATTACAGGAGCCTAGAAGAAGAAATTCACAATGTTCTTGTGAAGGAAGGAGAATATTTTGATATTGTATCCCGATGAATAATGATTACCCAAAGGAAGATGAAGGTTGTTTACCTTCGCCACTTGATCAATTTCAAGACAAGCGAATTCAAAATAATTCTTCCTCTACTTTAATATTTTCTAAGCCCGGGGTTAGGATAACTTCTACAATGGTCGTAGCATCAAGCAAGGTAGTTTTATCTATTGCCTTGTACCTCGCTTATAAATTAAGCTCAAGCTCTACATAATATTATACAAAATTACATCACCGTAAGGGAATTTAGGTCAATGTACTTGAAGTATGTATGTACGGTCGATTCTTTTTTTGTATTCTTTAACTCAGATACAAATAAAGAGGAGAATTCAATCAAGAGGCCCTTTGAAGAAAAAAGAATGAGAACTTGGATGAGTATAGAACACCTGCAAGGACAAACAATTGCCCAAAATTGCAGAGTCCATGCTTCCAATGATGCTTCAACCAGGAAAATCCAAAATTCAAAATTATTGTGCAAAATTCATATACAAAGTAATTTATTTCAACATATTTGCAGAAGGTCAAAACTAGAATCAAAGTTTCATTATAATACAAATATTTGCAGAAGTTCAAAACCATTATCAAAGTTTCATTATAATACAAATTTTATGGTAATAGATTCTTCATACTTCACTCATAACCTGCAATTAGTTGATTGTGTTTTCCTTATATTATAATGCATTTGGTCTACTATTGCTTCATACCTGTCATGGAGAACGAACAATGAGATCAAGAATGATCAAGAACGTGTGGCGAGCCAGTGCCTTCGTCTTCCTCGGATCCATCGACAACAGAAATGGCATACCACGGTTCAAGTCCTCTAGCCAGAACTCTTAGAAGACGTAATCACATCTTCATCCAACATGTGCACTACACTAGTGCTATAGATTATCAGAGTACCAACGTTGATTCAATGAGTTTTAGCATCTTCAATGTAGCCTAATCATAGCCTACAAGATGATGAGGAGGTCACTAGGCGAGGCGGTGAAGAGTTAGTGGTGAGACGTTGGGAACTATTGCATAACAACAACTACAGTGAGAAGGAAGTTGGCATCTCAACTACAGTGATTACTAATATATCAATACGTGGATGTTCTAGTTTTTTATATATATATATTTAAAAATTAATTTTTCTCTCTTACAAATAGCCAAAAAAAAATCATGTACACTAGGGGCAATTATGTCCCATTTTATGCTATTAACCAATCAAAAATTTTATTCATGAAGATGGAAAAAATCAAAAAATATTTAAATAAAAGATGTCGCAAAAATATTGTGAATTAATAAGAGATCACAATGCATAATATCACCAGGTGCCTCCAACATGCACCGACTAATGTATTAGAACGTACTAGTTAATATGATGTCAACGATCGTTGACCACCATGCGAAAGCTAGAGTCCCTAACCAGAGGCAAGGACTAATAACATAACAAGTGAAGTTACATATACATATGTGATCATTTATTGTAAGTTCATAATTTGGATTTGTTTAATGATCATTATGTTATTTGTTTTAATTGTAATAGCATAATACATGCAGAGAGATAGATAGAAAGATAAAGAAAAGAAAAGATATTGTTTAAATGTTATTAGTGATGATATTCAATATGGATAATGTTAATAGTGAACATTATATTAAATGTTATTAGTGATTATAATATATTAAATGTTAATAGTGAACATTATATTAAATGTTAATAGTGAACATTATATTAAATGTTAATAGTGAACATTATATATTTTCCTCTATATAGTAAGCCTCAATTTCCAGATTCTTAGGGAAGGATATTAAGGTACCGAATGGACGTGAATCTTAAATGAAGTATTAGTATTGTTGGCAATCATCTTGGTGGATTTGGAAACATACCTAGAAGTTCTCTTAATCCAATTTTGGTGGAGCCAGAGTTCGAGCTTGAAGGTCATTGGAAGGAGACCCATGGAACTTACATCGTCATCGTAAATCTACTAGGAGATTTCCATGAATATATGCCTTTAGCTTTTAGAGATTTAACATGCACTACAACCTTTATTAGTATTTGTAAAGTTTTGTAGATAATTGAATCTATGATTTGATCATGTAGGGTTCACAATTGAATATGTGTAAGTGCATATTGATAAATGGGGAAATCTCATTATTAGCGGAGAACATTGTGTGGAGGAATTGGTGATGATGGAAGGGATAATGCACAAAATGGAGAGACTAGGCGGACATAGATTCATAAATATTTTTGGCTTCCCAGCTGGGAATTTGAATTTGGATGGAATCAC
>JZKD02S1515856.1:37497-62174 GCA_000966675.3 Picea glauca
CTTAACAAGGGTCGTTATGGGAGTGTCTTCTAATGGGATAGATGTGATAATATCACCTTCATAGGGTTGTTATTGGAAAGTCTTCTAATGTGGGTTAAATTTCATTATCAAATATTCTATGAAAAATATCATCTTACTAGGAGTTGTCATGGGAAAGTCACCTTAATAATAGAGATTGTCTTGGGAAAATCTTAGTGAACAATTTAATTTTTTCTAAAAACTATGGTCTCTTCTTATATGGTCCCTTTTTTCCTAAGAACTATGGTTTCTTCTTTTATATGGTCCCTTTTGTATACATTGTATTTATCTTCACAAAAATGAAAAGAGTGCAAGAAAGTGTCATCTTGTAAGTATAATTACTTTTGTTGCATTTGAGGTTTTAAATTTTGGAAATTTAGTGGATTATGGGACAATATCTAATTTAGTTTACATATAAATGTTTACTAAAGGTTATAGTTGGTTCATGAGATTGCAAGAAATACAACGTGTAAAAATGATATGGAGAAGGCAAAAGCACATCCTAGAAGAAAAATAACCTAAAAGAAGGAAAAAGAGGAAGAAAATAATTGCGAAGGCGCAATCCAATGAGATGCAAAATAATGAAGACACTCAAGAATGAGGTTCCCTGGTTGAGACATGTTGCTATGGAGAAGCACTTCTAACATCCAAGGATGGAAATAAATGTGTGATGGGTGTGAGGCCGTGGTAGGTTTACGACACTTCGCAAGTCTATCATGTGATCTTGGGAGCTAGTCTTGGGGTCTCTCCCTACTAATGTTAGAGGGCTAGACATAAGAGGTAAACACCTTGGTGCATATTGGATTAGAAAACCAACCTTTGGTAAGTCATCAACAAAGTTCAAACATCTCTTGGAGGAAGGGGGCTAGGTATCTCTAGTTCTCATAAGGCATGAGTGTCTGGAGAGAACTACGTGAATCTATGAAGAGATAGAAGAACCATCCCTCTAATCTCATAGTAGGGAGAACACTAACATATAAATTGGTCCTCGATCTCAAGCCCTAAGATGCAGATTTGCAAATACAATGCTCCCAAGGAATATGGTGATTTGTCTCAATGCAACATTAGTGGGAGAAAACTATAAGCCAAGCGAAAGGGGCCCTCATGGTGGAAGGTAATTGGAGCCTAGTTTGAATAAGCCCACCACTACTAAAGTTTAGGGGAGAACAACTTTCTAGGCTCAAACCATGTGGATCAAAGGTAGGATTTGTAAATCTTAGTATGAATACCGTTTTTTTATCTTTCCTTTAGATAGATCAAGGGCATCCATTGAAATGTTATGTAGGGGTGGTTTATAAATATCAAGGTCAATGAGGTGAAGCAATAAAGAAGCTCTCACATACCATCCTGAATTGGTCTCGTGTTCTGCCTCTCTCCATAGAGGTTTTGAGAGAAAGATATGAATATCTAAAAAGACCACTCTATGAGTTTCCCATCCATCTAAGCCTATCTATCATTGTCACCACATGAAAGAACATTGAAGCAATGAGTGGGGTTGTGCCACTGATCTCTTGGCATGAAGATGTTTGGATAACATTGTGACAAGTAATCTCTCTACCTTGTTTCAGTCTACTCCCCGAAGGTATGCCCCCCAAACTTCACACCTATACAAGAGGGTAGGAGTGACCAATGAGTGAAAGAATTTGATCTTTGATCGAATGTCTTAAACTAGAGCTAAAATCATTGAGTGGCGAGAGCCACACATCTCTTGCTCAATTTAGCCTCTACTGCTAGTGTCAAGCTAAAACATGGTCTAAAGAAGAGGACCCCGAAATATACATATGAAAAGATTACCTCAACCCTCTCACCTCCATAAGATTCACATTGCTTGCCTCCCTTTTAGGGATGTAGAGGCCATGACTTTTGTTTTCTTGAGATTAACCTAAAGTTGATGAGTGTCATAAAAGGAATCTAGAATGTCAAGTTATCTTTGAAGGCCCCTCATTGAGTGGGACATGAGGATAATTTCATCTGCAAATAAAAGATAGCAATGGAGACTTTGAAGAGTAAGAAACCATCTAAGGTACAAAATGAATTTGATATGTTTTCCTCTAGCTCATCAACATAAGTCCAAAACGTGTAGAAGAGAATGGGAAACCTTGTTTAACTCCTATAGTTCTCTAGACCTCCTCTGTCTCACTAGAGCTCATCTATACTTTGCCAACAATGGTCTCATAAAGTGTCATCACAAGCAACACCACCAAGGGTGGAAGACCCAAAGCCTTAACTCTGTTAACTAACAAGTGCCGAGAAACTGTGTCAAAATCGCTATGAAAGTCGATGAAGCAACAACAAACTTTATGCTTGTTTTCCTTAGCCTCATCAACGATGGAAGTCAAAGTAAAGGTATGATTTGACATGACGGTCCCCCCCAAATCTTACTTATCCTTTGGCCCTCAAACTCTTTGTTTATGCCCATCCATTAATGTAAATGTATAAGGTTGTGGCAAAGATCTCAACCAAGGTATGCCCAACCATAATAGTGAGATAATTGCTAGGATCATTTCGGTCTCCATTTTTATAGACGGGATGGATGATATGGGACATCCAAGAAGGTAGAAAGCCATGGGTACCATATAGTTATACATGTCAATGATATGGACTGCTAAGACTTCAACATTATGTTTGATAAATTCAATGTTGAGGTTTCTCCACATGTTGGGATTTCTTGGATTAAAGCTTAAGGAGTGAACACAAGATTAGGTGGTCAATAAAGAAACATCAATATACAAGTTTTGGGTTGACTCTAATGTTTTGTTGGTTTGGATCATTGCATAAGATATAAGTGTAGTCAAACCATTTTGAGAGGCTAGTGCTTATAGACATTGATTTCTTAGGGCATAAGGCTCTCTGAATGACTTTGGGAGTGAATTAGAGTTGGTTGAGTATAGATAAGCACTTGTTCAAGAGATAAATACTATTTCTCCTCTTAAGAATGCTCATATACATTTTCTACATTTGCTTTGTTTTGGAGGGTCTATGCATCATAATTTGTTTGGTTATGCTATGAATGTTTTTACAATTTGAATTATACCAATTATTACAAGGGTAGTGTCCCTTCTTAGTGGGCCAAGGAGTGAAGATAGAATGGAGGAAGGTGTTAAGCGTGGAAAACCAAATTTCCTAGGTGAAGCAGAGGGAGCACTCAATGGGATTATGAATATCACAAACTGAGAGGAGACTTGTTTTTTAGGAAGTTCATGTATTTGTTCATCAGAGTTGGTGGAGAAAATGGATGATAATAAAATCACAAGGTTGATTGAGGCTACAATTGGAGGGGGGACAACTAAGTGGGATGTGGAAAGATAATACAACAAGATCAATGAGGGGAGAGGTATTGAAGATACTTTAAGACCCTATATTTTAATTAGGAACGTTGGGTTAACAAGAACATAAGTGCCACTAGGAAAAGGAAAGCACGTGGAAAGGATCTATTGCCATTAGGAATGGCCAAATCATGAGGGTCTCCCAAGCTAACCAGGTGCTTAACATACGTTGTCATTCCTTTATTAGGGAAAGTTTGAGATAAAGCATCCTCCGAGAAATCCACTACTTGAGTCATCAATGTGTCAAAGTAAAAGTCATGCCCCATGCACGACATGCAACAAGTTCTTGCATTGAAGTCCCCTACAAGAAGAATGACTCCCACAACCATGAATTTTTAAATTTTAGGTTGTACTTCTATGAAAGGAGATCCACCAATGTCTGTAATGGTACAAGGTGATGAGAATGGATGAAACTAGTATGCAACGAAAAAAAGTTTCCTTAAAGGGGATTTCCTTGCCAAGGACACCCATAAGAACCTAGCGTGAACTTCTGAGCCTTAAGTCAAATAAAGGGAGTTGGATAATCTTTATGAAAACATGTGATCCAATCACAAGCTTTCGAGCCAAGGTGGGGTTACGATCTGTGTAGTGATAGCTAAGAGTATCTCGGGAAAACAGAGAGTGGCTTTATATTTGTGTGATGTTTCGACAAAGAAGATCAAGTTAGAATTGCTCCTCACATCCTTTGACAAACTTGGTAAGAAGAAGAGTAAGCCATCACAATTCCACACTATTAAAACATCCCTAAAACTTGGGATTTGGCATCATAAGGTAAGAGTGGTATGGAATGCCATGGTTTAGACAAACCCGAAAGTTGAGAGGAAGGAATCATGAATCCAACACCCAACATTACACCATATTTTGCTCCCTTCTTTGTTTTAACTATTTTGATCCTACATTCCTTGCTTATTTATTTTAACTATTTTGATCCTACATTCCTTGAGTTCTTCATAATGGATTCTACTTAAGTCTTCATCCATGTAAAAATTTTCAAAAAAGAGAGTAAACCCTTTTTCTCTCTACCTTATTTTGAATATTCTTCATCCATAGAACAAGGTAGTTGTTCTTCATCCACAGAACAAGGTAGTTATGATGAGTAAAGCATATTCTCTGAGTGATATTCTCATGCATTTGCGTGCATGGCCTTTATCTTTTAAGTTGTTAATACTATTTGGTGAAGTCTCCACGTTCAAAATCTGTATGGACAAAATAGAAGAAATAGAATACGAGACAAAAAGAAGAGAATTGCATGTTTCCCTGTGCGTGTAATGATGTCTCAAATCTTCTTTCACCACATGAAGATAATTCGTGTGTGTCGTATAATTAGTGGGTTGTTTAAAAAATCTAAATCAAACAAGTACACCCGTAGGAAAAACTGTATGTGATTAAAAATATGTAAAAATATGGAGGATAGGATACCTAGCTAAATATATATGTATTGAAGATATCAATTTTGACCGTAAGTGGTACCTAATGATGATTACAACTAAATGGCTGGCTAACCCTACTACATACATTGCATCACACAACAAATCAGAGTCCTTTGGGCATGATGATTATTAGGCCTTCCACTTCCACATGCATATAATATGCCTAGGGCCTCTTTTTCCTTATTTTGCGTAGCAGCTGCAATGATTTAAAAAACCCTATATTCCTTGGCTTTAGCTTTCCCTTTCCCATTTCCATATTGAATAAGCACAGAGCGGGAGGGAGTTTGGCAGTGGATGCCCAACTTAAAATTGTTTAAAGAAGAAGAGAATGGTGGCTTAGATTGGCACTGCACTTGCAAGTGGCAGCATCATCATCATCAGTGTTTAAAAACACACATGAAATATGAAGGTTAAGGGCGTTTGCTGCCACCTTGGGACTTGAGTGGGGGGAAGTTGAAACTTGGAGGGGAGGAATAGGGTGGGAATACTAATGGTGTTGATGTTCCCGAGAGAAATGGATGAAACTGCTACTGCCAAACAATGCGAACGTTAAACGCTCGGAGCGGGCAGAGTACTTTGTGGTGTGACAGCGATAGTTCTGCTCCTTCACGCCAAGGAAGGAGCTCTCTGTGAATCTTTGTGTTTGGCCTGCAGGAATGAGAATGGGAATGGTAGTTTGGATTTTGATCTTCTTTGCTATGGAAATGGATTTCTGTTTGGTTCTGGGTGATGATGATATGAGAGGGTTAATGGCTTTCAAATCTTGTGTTGAGGATCCATTGGGAGCTTTGAAGGGATGGAATGCAAAAGCTCTAAATGCTCCATGCAATTGGCGAGGAGTTTCTTGTGTCCATGGACGGGTTTGGGAGCTTCGCCTGCCCGGACTAGGCCTTCAGGGTCCTCTCACAGGTGGGCGGGCGGATGGTCGGGTACCAACTTACTATAGCTAGCTAGCTGCATTGTTCTGTATTCCATTGCTTATGAATGTATGTTGACATGCAGCTTCTTCTTTTTGTTTTTGTTTTGCTTTGTTTGGGTTTTGGCAGAGGAGATTGGGCGATTGAGCGAGCTGAGGAAGGTGAGTCTGAGATCGAATCGATTCAATGGAACCATTCCTGTATCGCTAACCAAATGCCTGCATCTGCGAGCTCTGTACCTCGAGAACAATGATTTCTGGGGGCGCCTTCCTTCTTCACTCTCTAATTTATCGGAGCTTTTAGTTCTGAATGTTGCAGATAATTTGTTGCGAGGAGAAATACCAGTCTTGATTGGTATGGAGAGCTTGAGATACTTGAATCTCTCTGGTAACGGTTTTTCTGGGAGAATGCCATCATCGTCGAGCCTGGGAGTACGGCTCAGTTTCATTGATCTATCCATGAATGATTTGTCAGGCCCTGTTCCTGTAGATTTGGGCAAGCATCTGGCTTTCTTGGAATGGTTGGTTCTGGATTGGAATGATTTGGAGGGGGGTATTCCTTCGTCTCTGGCAAACTGTTCGAATTTGATGGTGCTGAGCATGGAAAACAACAGGCTGACTGGACAAGTTCCTGCTGCAATCGGGGCTCTACCAAAACTGGAGAGACTATCTTTAAGTGGGAACAACCTATCGGGTTCGGTTCCATTTTCCATCTTCAACAGTTCCTCGTTGCGTGTACTTCAACTGGGTTTCAATCGATTCTCTGCTTTACCTGCCAGTGCCGGCGCTTCGAGGTTGAGGTTCAAGATACTGGATCTCCAGAGCAACATAATCACGGGTTCCATACCGGCGTTTGTTACCAATATCTCCGATCTGGAGGTTTTATCGCTATCCAGGAATGCGTTCACGGGTTCTGTTCCTTCTTCAGTTGGGAAGTTGAGCTTTGCGCGGCAGATAAACCTGTCGGACAATTATCTGTCCGGGTCTATCCCTCCTCAGCTCATCCAATGTCGTAATTTGCAGGTGCTGTATCTGGACGGTAATAGATTAAGCGGGAGCATTCCCGTCTCTCTCAGCTCGTTATCATCTCTGAAAGCTCTATCTCTGGGAAAAAACATGCTGGTTGGAAGAATTCCGGAGGATTTTGGTAGCCTTATCAATCTGGAGGTTCTTTTACTGGGCTCCAACAATCTGATGGGAACAATACCATCCCAACTCATGCAGCTTCCCAATCTGAGAGAGATGGATCTGAGTGGAAATAGACTGTCAGGTGACATCTCCTCTACCATTGGGTCTCTACAGAGCTTGTGGG
Source organism: Picea glauca (assembly GCA_000966675.3). Classification (NCBI taxonomy): domain Eukaryota; kingdom Viridiplantae; phylum Streptophyta; class Pinopsida; order Pinales; family Pinaceae; genus Picea; species Picea glauca. The sequence continues at coordinate 44,500 of JZKD02S1515856.1, forward strand.
TATTGAATCTGAGTTCAAATAGCTTTTCAGGCGTTGTTCCGTCCACCATTGGCAGCCTGTTGATGTTGCGTTCACTGGATTTGAGTCGACAGAATTTGACAGGAGCTCTGCCTATAGAGCTCGCTGGGCTGCCGAATCTGCAGTTTCTTTCTCTGGCCGAAAACAAGTTTTATGGAGTCATTCCGGAGGGGTTCAGCAGCTTAGTAAGCCTGCAGAGTCTGAATCTCAGTGTGAATAATCTGTCGGGTCCAATACCTGGTACCTTGGGCTTTCTCCAAGCTTTGACGAGTTTATCGCTTTCCAGAAACAATCTTTCTGGGAATGTTCCGGTCGAAGAGCTTGCCAATTGTTCCAGCTTGGTAACACTCGATTTGAGATACAATCAGCTTCAAGGTACGATTCCTTCTCAAATCGGTCACCTGACCAATCTTCAAGAGCTGGACTTGGGAAACAATCGCTTGTCCGGAAACATTCCAAATGCCATTTCCAATTGCACAAGCTTGGAATCTGTGGCTCTAGATGGGAACAATCTTACAGGAACAATCCCCAAATCCGTAGGGCGCCTCAAGAATCTGAGAAAGCTTTTTCTGGAGAGAAATTCTCTCAGTGGCAGCATTCCGAATGAGCTGGGAGATTTAGCAACAAATTTGGAGGAGCTGGACCTGTCTGCAAACAATCTATCAGGCAACATTCCAGCAGCTCTGACCAAAATCCATTCTCTCCGAGTCTTGAATATATCCCGCAATCATCTGAGAGGTGAAATTCCTGCTACCCTCGCAGCACGTTTCAATGCGTCTTCATTTGCCTTCAATCCTTTGCTCTGTGGCATGCCTCTCAACACCACATGCCAACATCGCGTTTATGTTCATCATCATCATCGGCATGAAAAGCGGGCTATTCTGGTAATCGCCATAGCTGTGGCATGCGGAGCGCTTGTTCTTGTCAGCGCCATAGCCTGCCTTGTGATCTGTCTTGTGAAAATGGAGCGCAAGAGACGGCGGCTGAGAGAAATAAGCGGCGAACAAGAGAAGAAACTGATCATGTTTTACAACCCAATATCTTATGCAAATGCTCTGGAAGCCACGGGGCATTTTGACGAAGAACACGTACTGAGCAGAACAAGGTATGGAATCGTGTTCAAGGCGTGTTTGCAAGATGGAACTGTTCTTTCAATTAGGAGATTGGCAGACGGAGCAATCGATGAGAGCGTTTTCAGACGAGAAGCAGAGGCCCTTGGAAAAGTGAAGCACCGGAATCTAACAGTCCTGAGAGGATATTACGTGAATCAGGACGTGAGGCTGCTGGTCTACGATTACATGCCCAATGGAAACCTGGCTACTCTCCTGCAAGAAGCCTCTCATCAGGACGGCCATGTTCTCAATTGGCCCATGCGTCATCTCATCGCTCTCGGAATAGCCCGGGGGCTTGCTTTTCTTCACACCAACGCGCACTTGACCATTATCCATGGAGACGTGAAGCCAAACAACGTGCAGTTCGACGCAGATTTTGAGGCTCATCTCTCGGATTTTGGCCTCGATAGGCTGGCAGCAATTCCAGTAGATCCTTCTTCATCCACGCCTGTTGGGTCTCTGGGATATGTTTCTCCTGAGATAAATTTAACAGGGCAGCTGACAAAAGAATCCGATGTCTACAGCTTTGGAATTGTATTGCTGGAGCTTCTGACGGGTAGAAGGCCGGTGATGTTTACCCAGGACGAAGATATAGTGAAATGGGTGAAGAGACAACTGCAAACAGGGCAGATTTCAGAACTGTTTGATCCGAGCCTTCTGGAGCTGGATCCAGAATCATCTGAGTGGGAGGAGTTTCTGTTGGCAGTGAAAGTGGCTCTTCTGTGCACAGCCCCTGATCCTCTTGACAGGCCATCCATGACGGAGGTGGTGTTCATGCTTGAAGGTTGCAGAGTCGTAGTTGTTGGTCCAGACATTCCATCTTCCTCCGGTGGTCCTACGTCCCAGACCTCTCCGGTTTGACTAATCAAGTCACCTGCGTTTTTTGGCGTTAGTTTTTTTTGTTTGAAATTCCAAACGGTCAGGNGCACAGCTCCTGATCCTCTTGACAGGCCATCCATGACGGAGGTGGTGTTTATGCTTGAAGGTTGCAGAGTCGTAGTTGTTGGTCCAGACATTCCATCTTCCTCCGGTGGTCCTACGTCCCAGACCTCTCCGGTTTGACTCATCAAGTCACCTGCGTTTTTTGGCGTTAGTTTTTTTTGTTTGAAATTCCAAACGGTCAGGCCGGACTTCTTCATAATTGTTGTTTGTGCCACGTCATCTGGTCAAACCAGTCAAAGGCAGGTGGTGTCAGGCCCCACTGTAATTTAACACATGATCATGGCATGTCATGTCATGTCATAGCTGAGCTCTGTTAATACTCTCTCATATATAGCTCTTTTGAATTAAAAATCTTGGAGTTTTCGCCGTGAATCAAATAAATGTCTGTCGCTTTATTTATTGTGACTTTTTATTTCATGCTAAATGGCCCTCTCCGGTTTGTGGAATTGAATGGAAATTGAAATTATGTGTGTGACATAAATTGAACAGTACGACTGTCAGCTTAAAAAACACATTTTCATTTTCATTTCCGGAGTGCCTTGAAACTTTTATTATTACCTCCGTACAAACAACGGTAAGGAGAAAATATGATACATATTTTATAGACATAACGCCGAATCGAGGTTCTTCTTTTGGAGGTTTGCTGGGTCGAATATGTTTTTTGGTTTTTTTTTATCAAGTCAGACAGTGAGACCGAGAAAGTGGAGGGGGCACAGGCAGAAGCAAAAAAGTGGAAAAATTGACGTGACATGCAAATTGGAGACACACAACGGTCACCCTTCCTTTCTGAAATTAAAACTTATCCAAACAATTAAACCATGATATTACTTAATAATGAAAAGGGTGCCCACACTGCACGAATCCAACCCCTAGACCATTACCTTTGTCTAAACACATGGACCATCAACTTTCAATAATAATTATAATTATAGGACATCATTAAAGCATTACCGTTATCTAACTACATGGACCATGCCTTTTGATTATTAATGGTAAGATATTATAAATAGTTGAAACAAGTAGCCTTAAGCTCAACTACCCCATCGAGGGTGTAGGTTTATAATAATAATAAAATGATAATTTATTTTTAAGATTATGATTAAATTAGACATTAAATTGTTGTATGAGATTTTTTTTTCAATAAAAGTGTAGGTTTATAATAATAATAAAATAATAATTTATTTTTAAGATAATAATTAAATTAGACATCAAACTATTATATGAAACCTATCCACCTAACAATTTTACTAATAAAATCTACCAAAATATACATACCCTAACCCTACCCCAAAATGTAAACTAGTGTTATATGAAACCCCTTCGCCTAACAATTTTACTAATAAAATTTACCAAAATATACATCCCCTACCCCTACGCAAGAATGTAGACTAGATCTTTGACATGCTGAGTGTAGACTAGATCTTTGACATGCTTTTTTTTTTGAGAACCTAACCCTCATCCACTACTTTATAATTTCTTTCTTCTACCTTGTCTGTAGTGGGGTACATGTATCTATAACCCTGTGATAGTGATAAATGTCACTTACTCTCTCTTAAGTCGCCCAATCAATGGGACGTCTTCTCTTTAAAAAAAACGTGCACTTTTTCCTATAAATGCATCTTCGTAATATGTGCTATGTTTATATGTGAATCAAAGCGGTTTTGCTAATGCAACTCTCCTGTTATTCAACTCGAGCCTTTCAAACGATTATTATAATAGAGCAAGTTAAAAAATTTAAAATTTTGATTATTATAATTTAAATTTATTGAAAACAATACAATAAATAATTTTCAAACGATTATTATAATAAAGCAAGTTAAAAAATTTAAAATTTTGATTATTATAATTTAAATTTATTGAAAACAATATAATAAATAATTTTTTGGTTATTATAATTTAATTTTATTCAAAACAATATAATATATATTAACTAGGATTTATAGTATTTAATATAATGTTATTTCAGTAATCTATAAAATAATAAAGAAGGGATAATTTTGAGGAGGGAAACTTTTTAATTATAAGAGAGCAATATATACAAACGAAAATTATCACTGATGTTCTTTTTCATATATATATTAGTGTTAGGTAGTTATATATAATAATAATTTAATTTTAAAGTCATAGTTAAGTCGGACACTAAATTGGTGCATGAAACTTTGTTTGTGAGACAAGGGACCTGGTGTATAAACGACTTTCTTCTTAAAACTACCCTTCTAGTGAAGTTTTATTTTTATGTTTTTTGGGTAATTTAAATATTATGTATCTTATGTAATTTTTTTTCATTTTTATTGTAAATACAAAAAACATCCCATGTACACCATAAAGTTATTATGAAATTGCATTTAACATAACATCTTCAAACTATTTCACATGAAATACAACACCATTAAAAAAATAAACAAAAAGGCTTAACGAATTACCTTGTTATAACACCTTGCACACACTTTCAATTTTGAAAATCAAATTTAGGAAATTGTTATTATATTATATTATATAATATATTATAATACACATTATTATTATATAATATATTGTTATTATTATAATATATATTGTTATTATATATACATATATATTTGGTGTGTGGTTTGGTAGTGACCTTAAAAATATATTATTATTATTATTGACGATTTTAAAAATCACAACGATTTAACTATTAAAGTCTACGATGGTATACATATCCTACCCCTTTTCTGAATTTGAACTTGTGACCCCTTAAGAGGGAACACATGTTCTTAACCATTGGGTCCACTCACGCTGTAAATATTAACCATCGAGGTCTACAATATAGGAAAATGCACATCATTCTAAAGAGAGAATATTAAACTGAAGAATGCAAGAAGAGGATAAAAGAAAAAACACTACCAATAAGAGGCAAAGGTAATAATTCAAATAAGGGTTAAGACTATAACATACTCCATTATTCAAAATGCTTTTCTCTCAAAACTTTTGAATGAAGAGTTTTGTTACTAGGAGTGCTCATCTTTTCATGTTGCTTTTTTTGGAGGTACAATGTGATGGTTTTGTTCTTTAGATGATGAATGCGATAGACAAGCATTGTATTTGGGTTTAGAATAAGCTTGCCATCTTCGTCCAATTTTGGAAGTTCAATATGTACTGTAATGCTTTGTCTAATAACTTTCTTTGGGTAAGATACATGCACAACTTTATCTGATTTGTAAATTTCTATGGATAATCCAATGGTTGGCTTGATAAAACATAGTTAAACTTGATTTACTCTAGTGAGCCTATTCTCCACTATATAACTATCTTTTTGTGTTTTTAATGTTTTAACAAAGATGTAAGTACACCATTAAGATTCTTTAAATGCATAACTTATGAAATAGACTACAATAGCAAAACCACATAATGGGACACAAATATTTACCCTAGAAACCCATATGAGAAAGCAAACATTGAATGAAGGTTTGTACTTTCTGTCTTTTTATATTAGATTACAATAAAATATCAAAGATTTCCAAGCTTGTTGTGAAGCTATCATACATTTTGGTCTTCGATAGTACTCTACAATATGCTTGTGTTTCTATTTCACACAATAAACTACTAGCACCCCAAAATGTATATAAACAAGAAATGTATTATTGATAGTATTAAGACATAATTAGTAATGCTAATGACATTTTCTTCATAATCTTTTTTTACTATAATATTTTTCATGATAAATAATGTCAAATTAACTTATCATTTTGATTTTTTTTTTTTTTTTTAGAAAGTGGGGTAATTAGGTGTTTGATCATATGAATATTCCCTTTTATTCCATCTTTTTGGATCAAACTTTGTGATCAAACCAAGTTGTCTTTCTTGCCTGAATGAATGCCTGAATGAATCATGTGAGACAAACTTGCGAACAAATCAAGTTGGATGATATTATCTAATGAACTCTACTAGAGAACCTTGTGAACAAAGCATGTGAGAGACCCTTTTGAATAAACTAGGCTAAATCCCTTACATAAATGAACCCTACAATCAAATTAGATCATATCCGTTCTTTTAACAAACCAAATTAAATGGCATGCAAAATTGTTGTTCATAAAAAAAAATGATGTTGATCTATTGGTATACATATTTACTTTGGTCATGCGAAATGACATATTTATTTGTTTCTTGTTTTAGACCCTATTAATATATTTGTTTTTGTTCCATCATTTCTCGAAGGTACATGAGATGAATAATGGCTTAATAGACAAAGATATGCGCTATTGTGGAAAAACATTATAGATTTAAAAATGACTTTAGCGTTTATTATTTTATAAGAACCACTACCTACTAGGGTTGAAGGTACATGATAAATCTTTACTTATAGGATAAGATACGATGAATTTGTAGATGAACCCTTGAATTGACTTAATCAAGTTATGTCTTTTCATTTTACCAATATTTTATTGTGTTTTCATTACTGGTAAGCCAACGAGTTTTCATTACACAAGTTAAAGGCTTTTTAAGGACCCTTTTTCAAATTTTGATAAGTTTCTTTATTGAAAGAGTTGACAACACCTATATTTTCATAAGGCTTTTAGTTTGATTTTCATGATTTTTTTTCATGTAATTTTTTTAAGAAAGGTATGTAAGTGATTTATTAGACATTGGTATATGTACATTGCTAAAATGTACCCTTATTAAATTATTAAATTGACTCAAATTTGCTAAGAGTTTTTAAATTTTGTGGATGAAAATGGATGGATCATTATATATTTTGTTATTTATTTTGGTATTTTCTATGTGAAAAAATTGGAGTTGTTGGTTTGTATGGCCCATTTTAGGGCAAGTCCCACTTGAGTGATTTGGAGTCCAAGGCCTTCCAAAATCTATTTGAGGCCTTAAATGGTTGTTTTTTGGGTTCAAACTCCACGAAATAAATTTTTAGAGTCTTGATGTTGTTTTACACATCAAGATCTTTCCAACGACTCAAAGATCACCTTAATCAGATTTCATATGTGGAAGCTATGCCCCCTACAAGTTGACCTATCTTGTTTACAACCATGATATTGAGTCGATGCCAAGTTAGCTCACATTATTCACACATGTGGAGCTAGTCACATGTGGATTTTCAAGAAGATTTTAAAGGGTCCAAAACCCTAACATTAATTGGGGGTTGAGGAATGCAAAAACCCTAACCTTGGTCCCTAACCTTGGACAACTACCARGTTATGTTAAAAACCGGGCCACTAGGAAAGGRAGGGGTTTCATTCTTATTGTATTGTGTATTGTTTCATAGTCAAGTAGAGCATCTAAGAGTGGGATATTGAAATAGAATAGATGAAGTAGAAGATATCGCARTAGAAATATTTTMCATAGTATCCATGAMGACTCCATAGTGAGTGYCCTTTTCTTTGTATTTAYRTTTCATSTTTGAGAAGAAAAGAGTACATGCCTCACCTTCTCGCTAGKTTTTTTTTGTATTGGGTTTTCCCAAGGTACATATTGTGTTCATTGTATGGATGATGTGTTATTTGTTTRTCTTTTTCATTTMAGTTTTACTTTATTTYAATATTTCATGCATTAAACTAGTAACAATTAAATATGAAAATTTAAAGTAATGCACTGCATAAWAACATATTTTCAAAATATTGTAAGATTAGTTGTGATGAATTGTTCYAGTGGAATATCCACGRTAGTTTATARATCATATTAGTATYAGAGCAACATTCTTTGGGGTTTTGTGGGAAGTTGTAGGATCTAGGAATTGGTGTAAGAAAGAAGTTTCAAAAACCTAGCCATGGCAAATGAGTATAATATGAATCCATGGGATGACTCAAAGGAGCGATTTTTCAAGTTGGAAGCAAAAGTTGCTAACATCTCTCAGAACATGACACTTTCATGGTGGATATAGAGAACACATTTATACTTTTTAGGGAGTTTGGTAGTTCTAACTTAGAAGTTGGATTAGATGGGAAATTTGGAGACAATGAAGGTCTAGAAAAGGAGTTGAAAAAAGAGAAAGAGAAGGAGAGACAAAGTTCTAGTGTCATCACTTCTTTACAACGTCTGTTTAAAGTGGATGCAAAAGTGATCATCAAACTCTACCAAGGTGAGATTGATGTTGTTAAATGGAACAAATGCTTACAACTGTTAGAAGTGTATTTCAATGTTCATAACATAGGAGAAGAGCAAAATATTTCATTTGCCCTGCTGAAGTTAGAGGGCCATGCCCAAAATTGGTGGGAAAGTCACATGGAGACACTTAGGCTAGAGGATGACCCCCCAACAACTAAGTGGGAGGTGTTTAAAACCTTCCCGAAGTTCTAGTTCTACCCTATTAGGTACAAAGAGGACCATGGATACATTGGAATTACTTTTGGTAGAATTAAGGGTACAATGTGCACGAGTACACCATCGAGTTCATAAAAATGGATATTATATTCAGTATATCTCCCAAGACCCTGGATGTACTTCTCAAGTATCTAAGTGGTCTACACAGTGATTTATAGAGGAAAGTGATGCTCTTTAAACCTATGATAGTCAATGAGGCTAGTGTGCAAACACAATACCTGGAGAACGTGCATAATAATAAAGGACAACCAAGTGGTTCCAAACATAAAGACCACCAAAATGTTTCCAAGGAGGGAAAAAAAAAGTGGAAAGGAAAAGAAAATAAGATAACAACCACTTCACATCAGTGCAAGGATCCAAAAAACCACTATAACCATTTTAATATCAATGGTCACACTAAAGATAAGTGTTGCAACTACATCCATAGTTGAATCCAAAGAACCACAAGAAGGATGCCAAGAAGAAGAACATGCTAGCCATGGATTCAAGCAATTAGGTAGAGAGCAACTCAAATACAAATGAAAATATTGTATGCACCATAATGCATAAGAAGGTGAATCCGTGTAGCCTCCATCACAAGGAAGAGAAGGAGATGATTAAACTCTTCCATATTAAGATCCAAGTCAATAATACAAAGGTGGATGCTCTATTTGATTCTAGTCCATTGGCTAACCTAATAGTATAAACTCTAGTTAGCGAGGTTGGATTGTAATTTCATGACCATCCTCACCCATATCCATTGGGATGGGTAAATAAGGATCCAAAGCTTAGGGTTATTAAGCAGTGTAAGATCAAATTCTCTATAAGTGAAATATATATTAATGAAGTGGAGGCAGATGTAGTACCACTTGATTTTTGTGGTGTAGTGTTTAGAAGCTCCTACATGTATACGAGGGATGAAATCTTCATGAGGAGAGAAAAGCAATACCACCTAATCAAGGATGGGAAGTCATTCACCATCAAAGCACAACTCATACTATTGTCACTAAAGTTAGTATATTTATTGGGGAAACATAGTAGCTACATCATTTTATAACATCATTTTTAGTCATGGCTACACCACTCCATGCCATAAAAACCAACGACAAGAGTTTCCAATGGGGAAAGAATCAAAATAAAGATTTTGATGTGTTGAAATGAATGATCAGTCAAGAACTAGTGCTTGCATTACCTAATTTGCAACAACCATTCAAAGCGGAGATAGATTCCTGTTGAGTCCAAATTTGGAAACCTTTTTGCAAGTACCAGACCCTCACATTTCTCTCATTTTCACTACTTCACCTAGATATTTTTTTGACCTTACTAGTACATTCTTCCCTTCTAATGCACATATCATAAGAAACTATACAAGATAATTAATACATGATTTTATCTTTATTCCCAATGTTTTCAATAATTGTTTGGATATGAAATTTCTTCATCTCACCATTACTCTGTTACAGGCCCTTTTGATGACAAGTAGAGAAATTCGGTAGTAGTCATTTATAGAAATATGGTAGCGCTTCATCAATTTGCATATCTGCGCTATCTCAGAGCAGAGTCGAGCATATGGGTTTTGTTAATAATCACCTCGATATGGATTTGTGTTCATGAAATCAAACCTACCTCCAACTCATTAGACGCGGTGGCATGGTAAAACTTGCGGTCAACCTCTCAACAAACACCAACAGGGAAAACACGATATTGGACGAGAGAGATCTATTCTCGTGCATTCTATCATGGGAATAACTTGTGATTTTACCAGAAGACTATCCTTAGCCAAGGATCCAGGTTATGTTTTCATCTTCCACGTATAGATTTATAGTTACAAGGGAGTTGGTTGTAGGGGGGGGAATATAGAGAATATATTTGTATATTTAAAAATGTAATCTAATTGTAAAAGAGAATATAGATATAGGGGATATACAAAGGATATACATACATATAAATTGCGTCATTAAAAATATTGTATAGAGAGGAAACAATGATGGATCTTTGATACTCTGGTACTAAAATTTTTATCTGAATGGTGAATACAAATGCTGTGATTGTTTACAATGTTCTAGTCATTATTCTAGTATTGTAGTTTCCCTATAGTGCATTTTCAACCAGGAGCCCCCTCTGGATTGGGAATGCACTATCTCGAGTAAGTAGATTTAGTTTTGACATTTCTAATTTGCAGATCTTATTGCTTTGTCATTGCATAGACTAGTTTACCATTTCTTTCTTAAAACTATGCTTTATTTAAATTCAATTGTTCATTTCTTTGTAAGTGTGTTGTTAGAGATCTCAATGAGTTGTTAACCCAAGAATTCTAATAAAGCGTAAGCTATGGGACATGAACCTACAACCTTGAATACTTTGGATCCAATTCATGATTGTATATTGCCTTTAGTTTACTACTTAGTAGAGCTACACGAATTGTTCTAGATATTAAGTAAACTAAGTGATTACAATCTCAATATTTTGTCTCGATCCCTGGAAATGTCCTACTAGTTTGTTGGCACAGGGGCATACCTAGGGTTTAGCTCTAATAGTGCACCAACAAGCCCTAACTACTGGCCCTTTCGGTAACACCTGCAAAGCAGATGCAGTCTCACCCAAAGTAGCAATAGGGGGTTGCAAGACACATGTGTCTACAACTAGAGGAAATGCAAGTGGAATCAAGGTAGCCAAACACGAAGATCATATTATTGTTTCCAAGCATACACCTACTTCACACAATTATATATCATATCTAACATTCTAATGCATTATCATAATAACAGAGTAAAGAACAAAACATCAATCACACACAACAACATGATATACGTGGTTCACCCTCTCCCTAGGGATACATCCACATAAATGTGCTTTATAATATATTAGGTGAAAGCTTATAGTTCTATCTGCGCTCTTAGCTTGCAGATCTCTCTCTTTCTCTCTTCTCTCTATCTTCCTTCCCTGCGCACCCAGCTACAGGGTTGATCTTCGTACCCAGCTGAAGATCTTACAATACCGAATACTCTCACAGCACAATACTTCTCTCTCTACATTAACAATAACCAACTCGAAACTAACAACAACAAAAACCTATCCTAGCTCCTCTTGACCTTTATTTATACATTACAATAGCTCACCGATAGCCTTAGGCTGAAGCCTAGGTGTCAAAACCCTAGATACAAAAACATTAGGTGTCTAAAACCCTAGGTCAACTTGACCCACGTTTTCAGGGCTTCGCCAGCCTGTCTTTCCTTCCTTCCCACAAGGTTCTCCAAAGCATCTATCATGGATTTTTCCACTTGCTAAGTTGTCAACGATCCATCTTCCTTGCTGATCTTTCTTCCTCGATCTCCTCGTCCAACGACTTACTCTCTCAGACTTCGCTCCATATTTTCTGCTTCTTTAACCACTTCGACTTGATCTCAGTCAACCTTCCTTCCGCACAGTTCGTGTTTCACCTTTTCTTCTGTAATATTCGCTTTCTTCCATAACCAAGGGCCAAAAGGCCCCCAACACTCACCTGTGGCTCGTCCCGAGGCACTATGATCTGAATCTTTTGCAATACCTCGACCTCAGACTGCGCAACACAGCCTGTGCTTCCTGCTCTGTTCCTCCACCCTGTGTGCACACTGTCTTTCTTGTGTCTCGTACCCAGTCTCAATTGCACCTGGTACCTAGACTCTTCTCCTTTTTTTTAACCAAGAGCTGCAAGGAAACTACTTATCATAGTACAATTTCAACCAGATCCCATTCACCAATCCTTCCTTCCACTCCCCATTCAAAGTCTTCAGCTGCGCAACTCCTCCTTTTGTAACATAGGCAACCTCATATGGCCCCAACCAATGTGTTCAGAACTTCCCTGGATGTTTCATGAACTTGCTATCATATACCAATACCATATCTCCTTGCTTAAATGTTTTCTTCTTGATATGCTTGTCATGGTAGGCCTTTTCTCATTCCTTCTTAACCTGCTGATGAAATATTTCAATAAATCTATCTTCTTCTAGTTCGACCAACTGTGCCAGCCTCTCTTGAATAGCGCTAGTGTCATCCATATCTGTAAAGGATGCAATTCTTAAGCTAGGAACTAAATATTCCATGGGTACAAATGCTTCCAGGCCATAAACCAACTTAAAGGGAGTTTGCATTGTTAGCTTTTTACAAGTGGTTCTATAGGCCCATAAGACTGCTGGCACTCTCAAATCCTAGTCATCTCTGTTTACACTGCAAATCTTCATCAACGCTGTCTCTAAGATCTTGTTGAAAGCTTCGACTGTCCCATTCACCTACGGGTGGTATGGGGTGCTCTTCTGATGGTGAATTTCAATTTCCTGAGTCAAGGCTTCAATAGTCTTGTTATGATATCATCAAATATGAAATGCACAACTGTAGTTGCACTACAATCCTTAACTTCTCTTGCTTCTATCCATGTAGTCAAATACTCTGTCGTAGTGATGATGTATCCGGCTTCTGTGCGCTTCCCTGGTGGGTTTATAGGTCCCACGAAGTTGATTGCCCATTTCTCAAATGCTTGTAGGGTTAGCTGGGGTGCTAAATAAATATCATCTCTTCTGGACGGTTTCCCAACTCATTGGCATACATCACAGGATCTGTAGTATTCTTTAGCATCTCTATGTAAAGTGGGCCACTAGAGGCCAGCTCTAAGAACCTTCTATGCTATTGCTTTTCTTGCGTAGTGTCCTCCTGTGATGCCTTCATGATATTCTGCTAAAATCAGTGGTCGTTCTGCCTCCATAACACATCTTCTCAGGATCTCATTAGGTCCCATATTATATAGCTATCCAACTATAAGTGAAAAATCTACAAAGCGCACTACCAACTGTTTCTTCTAAATGATTGTGTATTCACGAGGTGTTATTCCTGTTGATAGGAACTGAACTATCTCGGCGTAGTGATAATCAAACTTTCTAATGGATAACAACTGTGCATATGACAGTGTATCCTCCAAACTAGTAGGTTCCTCTCCATGTTCCAACCTAGACAAGTGGTTTGGTCCCTTGTTCATCCTTCCTAGCTTTACCACAATTTCAAAATCACATTTTTGAAATAAAATAATCCATCTGCATATCCTTCCCCCCAACACTGGCTTGTTGACTAGGTATTTCAACTCAGAGTGATTAGTGAACATCTTAAAGTGTACTCCTAACAAGTAGTGACGAAACTTCTGCAGCGCATACACTATGGCTAACCCTTCTCTCTCTCGGTGGTGGTGTAATTTATCTCAGCTGTTGAGAGCTTCCTTCTAGCAAAGGATAATGGGTGGTCAATATCTCCTGCTCCTAGTTGTCCTAACACTGCTCATAGTGAAATAGAAGATGCATCGACATGCACATGAAATTCCTTGCTCCAATTTGGAAAAACCAAAATAGGTGCAGTAACCATTTTCTGTTTCAGTGTGTCGAAGCTCTACTGACATTTTTCTGTCCATTGAAACTGACAATCTTTCTTTAGCATCTTATCCATAGGTGCTGTAATCTGTGCATAGCCCTTAATGAACTTCCTGTAGTATCTAGTATGTCCCAACGCAGTGCACAACTGTTTGACTGAAGCAGGAGGGGGTAAATCAACAATAATGGAAATCTTAGATGGATCTAGCAGTAACCCCTGCTTACACACAATATGGCCCAACAAAACTCCAAAGGGCGAAAAGAAGATGCATTTCTTCAGGTTCAGGGCAATTTGACATTGCCTGCACTTATCCAACATTAGTCTTCAACATTCAATATGGTTTTGTAATAAGCTAAAACAAGTCCAATCATCAAAACAGGCTTCCAGAAATTTATATAAAAAATCCTTGAATGCTTCGACCACCACCCTAGAAAAGATGGCTGGTGCATTCTTCAATCCAAAAGGCATCACTGTTTATTGGTAGGATCCCCATTTTGTTGCAAACGTGGTCTTATGGCGATATTCCTTGGCAATCCTGATCTGATGGTATCCTGAAAATCCATCGGTGAAAGAGTAGACTTCTTGTCCTCCCACATTATCTGACACTTCGTCAGTAAATGGTGTAGGGAATGGATCGTGTAGACATGCATCATTCAACTTCTTGAGATCTACACAGATTCTTATCTCTCTTGTTTTCTTATCCTAAACCACCATAGGGCTAATCCACTTTGATTCTTCAACAGGTTCTATGATTCCTGCTTCCATCATTTTGTCTAATTCAATCTTCACTTTCTCCTTGTATTTAGGGTTCAATCTGTAGGGTGTTTGCTTAACTGGCCTTGCATTTGGTTTCAAGGGGATCTTCATCTTTCCCATGGGCCCTTTAATGCCCTTCATATCAGTGACCTTGGTTGGAAACAATTCCTGATATTCGTGCAGCAACTCTGTGATCTTATCAATAGTGACATCATCCCAGTAATCTCCAACATTAAAAAGCTTAGGTGCTTGCTCTGTTCCAATATTGACTTTCTTGATTTTGATTGGCTATCCAATAAAAGGTTGTTCAACTCCTAGTCCTTCTATGTCTCTCTGTCCTTCTGTTTCTGCGATGTTCACATTCCTAGGATCATCGTCTTCATCGACGTTGATATTGTAACATCCTTGCAATTTCTGAAGAGGTGCAGTCCATTCATCCCCTTCTTGATCCATAGGGAGGCTAGGTGCTTCCTCAAATACTTTCTGTCTTACAACCTATAAATCATGATCTACCAGAGGGTGCTGACTTTCAAATAAAAACGTAGCTACAAAATTATGAGTCATACCTTGCCAATCTACAATGGTGAGGTGCAGTTCTGCTTCAAGGTACTAGTTGATCGACGTTGTGTCTAGAGTATTGATGAATTTATGCACCCACTGCTCTTGAGGAATGTTGCTCCAGGCCTCCTCACAACCTCTCACATGGTATTTCGGACAACTTTGACCTGTGTACCTAACTTCGCATCCTTCGACTTGTTCTGAAAAGCACACTGTCATCAAAGTGCGACATTGTATCCAGTTCGCGATGTTACTTTTATGTGTTCCCCACCATCTTTCTGGAGTAGCTTTCAAAGCCTCGTCCAATGCCAATAGTATCTGTTGTACTGGTACATCTTCTTCAAATTCCAATAAGAAAGTTTCTAAGTGATTTAAACCATCAAATGTGGGTAAATTACTCATTGTTGTGCCGATCCAACAAACTTCTCTCTTCAGTCTAGCACATCTCCGTGTAGATACTTCATACATTTTATTCTTCCAGTTCTCCAGTGCTTCTTCTGAGTCTGATGAACATGTGCTGTCACTTCGCCAACTTAAATTCCCATCTACTGTAGGATTAATGTAATCCTATTGTCTTGCTGTTAGTTTGTATATACTCTCCAACATATATGCACAGTCTTCTTCTCTGATGGGATCTGTGTATCTGGGACCTTCATCAGGATCCAAAGGTGTGATGACCCTAAGGCCATCACCTTCAAACGTCATTCTTTTTTTCTTCAAGTCAACAACAGTAGAATTTTTGAAAGCCCAATCAATTCCTAACAACATGGGGTAAGGACATCTATCATTGACTATCTCAATCACCTCGAATTCCATAAATGTTCTGACCCCATCAATGTCCACAGGGACATGTTCTAATCTTCCAAGGGGGCTCACAGCTGTTGATTGGCCATCCTAAGCATGATGGGGGATTGTATCAACTTATGTTTTTCCATCAGTTCCCAGGTTTGCTTCATCATAACATTGACCTCCGATCCTAAGTCGAGGACCACATAATCTATATCATACTCTCCAATTTGAGCATTAAGGTGTAGTTCCTTATTTTTCCTTCTCTTTTTGTATAGTTGATATACTGCTTTATTTAGTAGAGGATCTACCTTTTCTATCTCATACTGTCTGATCAAATTTTGTAGCTCTTGTACAATTCTCTCATCCTTTATCAAATTAATGCAAGTGCATAAGAATTCCATGATTATGTTTACCTCTTTTCCTTCTCTAGGCGAAGCAGACTGATCAAAGGCCAGGGGCATTCCACATTCTCTCACTTCTGGTTGTGCCTTTGATGAAGAATCTTGATCTCTTCTAAACTCTTTTATTGCCTCTTCAAATGTCCGCTTCTCTCTCTTTATATCAAACTCTTGTGTCTTCTCTGTAGGTTTTCTGACTCCTGATTGTTCTGTAGTCTTCCCTGGAGTCACCCTGTCTTCTCATGTAGCAACGCCTCCTCTAGTGATAAAAAATACTATGGGATATGCTCTGCGAGGTTTTGCTGTGATTAGTTGTACTTGTTGGTTTCCTCCTCCTTGTTCCTGAAGTTTGGCTAACAACGCAGGGAAATCTTCTATGACATGTTCAAATGAGTTGCAATAACTGCAAGTGGTACAAGGGTTTTGATAGTCCCTTGCCAAGTGACCTGGCTGTGTGAAATTACAACAAATAATTTGACCTCGACCTCAGCCCATGCCTCCTCATCCTCTTCCTCTGAATCCACCATGAGGGTTGAAGTTTCCTCTTCCAGGGGAATTATAATGCGTAGTGTTCCCTTCTTGCTGTACCTCGCCTTGAATTTTGCAGATATCCCTTGATCTTTCATGCAAGAGGTCGTAAGCTCTACTTTCCTTCTCATCATGACCCACAGATTTACAGAATGTGCAGTAGAGGTTCGTAGGTGTCTGAACATACTTTTGCATGTAATAACATTCTCCAGGGTGATGTCTATTTCTACATACCTCGCACCAAGGTAGAGTAACTTGCTTCAAAGGGCTCAGAGCTCCAGAAGACAAGTATTCATGAAATAAGGGACAATGCTCCTTGTCATGGCCTTCTGATTTGCATCTGATACACCATGTGTCTTCTCTCTTATCGTTTCCGTTATATTTTTTCATATCTTCGACCTACAGTGATAATATAGTTAGCTGACTCAAGATTTGACTCATACCTGAGCTGGATTCTGCCATAGGAGTCGATTCAAGTTTCATGGCGATCTCCAACGCCTCAGCCCACGAATAAATCTTTTACTGCATCAGAGGGACTCTGATGTGTGGTAGGAGGGCAACAATGAACCATTCCTTGTTCTGCTCGTCTGGGATTTGAAAACTCAAATGACCTGTCAAGGTCTTAAACCTCTGATCAAACTCCCAAACAGGTTCAACTACTTTCTTCTTGATTTCTTTCAACTCCGTGATGCACTGTGATTCTGACTTGGGTTTCTTGAATTCAGCAATCAACATAGTCTTAATCTCGTTCAACGATTTTTGTTAAGAACCAAACATCAATATAGCATGGAAAAGCCTCAGGAAAAGTACTCAATGCCTTGAAACAGAGATAATTTCAGATAATAAGCCTCTTCGAGGGGGAAACCTCCTTTTACCCCACTTAAATGTTCAAGTCCAAGATGATTCAAAA
>JZKD02S1515856.1:81832-92098 GCA_000966675.3 Picea glauca
TAATAATAATCAAGCAAGTTATGTATGCGTTCTTCCATTTTCTATCTTGTATTTGTATTGAATGAATCAATGGATCTATGCTTGTCTTTCCTATTTGATTTTTAGTTTAATGAACTTGTTAAATGAGAAAGTAGTGTTCAATCTCTTCTTATGCTACATGATTGTTTCTTGTACATTATGTCTTATGAAGATAAAATCATGATTAAGGCACCCTTCTATATTGATTTAATGACTTATACTTTTGGTAGTCTTTGATAATATTTTCTCTTTCACTACTTATAATGTAAATAGTATCTTCAATATAGTTGTAGGGAATATTTACATGCACAAATTTTCCTCTAGACTAAATCCAATTGAAGCTTCATAGAAAAAATGATCTCATGTGATAGGCGAGGATAATAACCTTAAAAAAACTGCGGGTACCCCCCTTTGGATTGAGGACTAGATCAAAGGCATAGAGTGGTGCAATAATTTTTTCCTACACATTATGCCCCAACATTGAGTCCTTGTGAGAGAAGGGAACAACCCAGGGGACGACATAGGCACTGACACTATTGTCGGGGACTTGATCCTAGTCAGAGGGGAGGCAAACTACTAGATAATTTGTGCATAATTTTCTTAAACATTCCAATTTCTTGAGCACAATGATGTGCACCCTACCACAAAGAGAGGTCTCTAATTTCCTTGGGAATTGATGACAAGAACCTATCTGCGAAGAACCAATGAAGTGATTCAAAAGGTGGATCCACTAAGTGTGACTCCAACGGGGAAGAATTTACCTTGAAAAGTTGGATTCCATGTTCATTGTCACAATTTACAACTCAAAGGGATGTTAGTTTCTCCACTACCATACCTAGGCAAAGGTTCCTAGGTGTATCTCTAGATAGGAATCTTGATCTTGTTATTCCATTTTCTACTCCTATTGCTACATTTAAAAATATTCCTATTGGAAATATTTATACTCATGTGTTCCCTCTAAGATAGTCTTTTGAGGTTGCTTCCTACCCTTGTTCACAACTGATAGACTTGTCTCGGGGACCCATTTATTTTGATCATTTAGGAAGGTCGGATACTCCTTTTTCTAAAAAATATCCATTAACACAAATGAATATTCTAAGTCCCATCCCATCAATTTTTGACCTTACCACATCCCCTCAAGTCATGGTCATTCCTACCTTACAAGATTTTGTCCACTTGGGGATCCCACTTGCTGTTGGAAACCCAATGAGCTTTATATTTATAATTCTAAAATCCCAACGATTGGCCCAAACCCTACAAATCCCTATTTAACAATGAGATTTAAACCCTTATCCCTTTCTCCTATAGTGCTAGGAAACAAATACCCAAATATCCTAAAAATATAAAGAGAAGTAAGTCCACAACTTGAGAAACAAATAGAAGAAAGAATGTTAATCCTTTTTGAGGGGAAACCTCCTTTTACAATATAAAAAATGTACAAGATGAAATGATTTCTAAAACTAGGTCTCCTTGTTATATATAGGAGAGAATGGGTACAATTACAATTAATGAATTTAGTTGACCATACTAATATAACAATAAAAATGTAATAAATCAATATCTAGGGCTTAACATGCCCCTCCCCTTCAAACTAGTGTATGAGGTTTCTGTTCAAGCAACATACATTGAAGTAGGGAAAACAAGGGTTGGCGTATAAGAGGAATCATCTTCAAGGAAAGAGGACAAAAGGAAGTGGAATAGAAATAAGGAAAATTCAGTGGCAAGAAAGGAAGAGAATCCCTCTTGCAAGCATTGCAAGAAAGAAGGGCATGATGAGGACCATTGCTGGAAATTGCATCCCGAGAAGAGACCAAAGTGGTTCAAATAAAGGAAAGGGAGGCAAACAATTGCAACAAAAACACAACCAATAGACTTGGGGTCGGATTCAGGTGATGAATCTAAAGTCTCATTGGTTGGTTTGACATGTAAACTTGGTGATGGATTTTATTCTAGAAGTAAATTGTCTCACATAAGGTTCATAATGAGGCATACCAAGGTCGACACATTGATAGATAGTGGATCTCAATCTAATTTAATTTCAGAGGGATTGGTTAAACATTTGGGATTAAACACTCAGATGCATCTTAAGCCTTACTCACTTAAATGGATAAGCAACAATCATAAATTGCACATAATAAAGCAATGCACATTAAATTTTTCAATTTAATCTAAGTTTGTGGATGAGGTAACATGTGATGTGGTGCCACTCAATGAATGTGGAATGGTCTTAGGCAGTCCTTATTTGTATGATCGCAAAGAAATCTTCTACAAGGAACATAATCAATATCACTTAACCAAAGCAGACAAAGAATATGTTGTACATGCTCATAATTTAAAAGAAAATCAATCGCTTCAAACAATGGAACAATTAAGAAAGGAAACTCATGCAAGCAACACACCTATAATTGTTTCAAATCAAGTAATTGATCTTAAGCAAGAACAAGAGATGATTGTAGAATGGAAGATAAATCACACTTTGCTTCAAGATAAACTAATGTCATGTAAGTATTACAAACATATTAGCTCATTTGCAGTCATATTTATAATGTTATCATTAGTAATTTTGTCAACATGGATGATAATGGCTTCAGTAAGATGTGACAGAGTACAAGTGGATAACAATATGCTGTTAGTTATCATAATTGTTTTATAGTTGATCTTAATGAGACAAGTGCACAGGACAAAGTTTAAAGACAGAGAACAAGTGGGGTGGCCTATCCCACACTTGATGAATGGTCAGTAACCTTTTGGAGGGCCAAAAGGTATTTAGTGAGGAGGTGTGATTCAAAATTGGATCTCAGGACCAAAATAGGTCTAGGAAGGCCTAAAAATCAAAGTGATCAGAATGGATTCAAAATAGATGTGTGTGTAGGCCTCGTCGATACAAACCCAACACAACTTGAACGAGATCAAACAAATGTCATATGCGAAATATATTGCGATCTGTTCATTTGGCCAAACATGCAAAATTTGATGACTGTACAGTCTGTACAGTGCTGATGTGAAAGCTAACTGTACAGGCCATACGGATGATGTGGAAGTGAGTTGGCAGGTTGCTGGCTGGGCATGAAAACTGACAGGTGGATGAGTTAGAGTGTGACATGTGGCACCATTGCAAGGGTGACACTTGGCATAGGCTGACGTGGCCAGGTCCGTACGACACATGGATATGGGTTGACGTGGTAGGTACATGGCTGACTGGACAGACATGTGGGAGAATTATTATGACACGTGGCTTTTATATGGATGAATAACATGGTGCCACATGGCCCAGTCTTGGGCTGCCACGTGGCACCTCTCCATTGGTCGATTTATTAGTCATTTTGGGCAAACTTATGGAGGGTCCGTGGGGGTCAAACCCGTGACCTCCATGGGCATGAAAGTATTCACGTAGAATGGGATACGAAGCCACCTACATAGTGGTTCTTAACATCATATGACAAAGTTTATATTTAAGTTTGAATATAATGTATGTTGGGTGGAGTAAGGGTTGGGGCCTAGCCCCAGCCCCGACGAAAACTTAACCATATGACCGATGCATATAACCATGAACCTATACACTTGGAGCGGATATTTGGGGTTAACGCCTGGTCTATCGGGCTATCCCGTCGACTAGGGCACATGACTATAGGCATAACAAAGGGGCTAGTCTATCCATTATGGTGTGTGGAATCTAGGACCGGGGGCATATGGCATTGCAAACGACTAGGGACTGATGGTTAAGGAACTAGCGCTTGGTGCTTGGACACATGGACAGTGCGCATGCAAACAGAGCCCAAATTTCGGGGGTCTGCTCCTAATTTGAGCCAAAAAGTGGGTTTTATACCTTATTATATGATTTTCTCAGCAGTTTTGAGATATTTTGGTCATTTTTGGAGGATATTGGGCTCTTTTTGAGGGCAGATCTTGGGGGGAAGTTGGAAGTTTGTTGCCAAATTCAAGCCTATATAAACCATATGTTCTTGAAGCCATGGAAGGGAGGTTCATAACAGGGAAATGATGAAGAAGTGTTGATCCAAAGCCATTTTTATGTAGGGAAGCCATTGAGGAGAGCACCTTTGTGGGCCATTTCTGGGAGCTCCGTTCATTCGATTTCACTGCCGTTAGTTTTGTTGGGTTCTTGAGATCTGGTAGAACATGAATAGATCAGTTTGTAATCATTTGGGCACTATTATGATGTTCTTTTAAAGATTCGAACAAAAATAATAGAGCCTCACTCATTGAGACAAAGGCCCGGATATGTAGGCGAGATTGCCGAACTCCGTTATCACTTTGGTGTTTATGGTTTGTTATTCTTCATGTTTATTTTTAGATCTGTATATTTCTTAATGGATGCTATGTATTCTCTTTAATTCTTCCTCTTTCATTAGTTTACTAAATGGTTAATTAATTCATGCTTTAAAACTCAATGATTGTCATTGAAAGATATTTTTGGATCAGTGTATCATTTACATACCAATCTAGATTTGTTCCTTATAACATGTCCATCTTCATTCAATTTATTTATGAAAACCCATTTTGTGCCAATCACATTCTTACTATTTGGTCTTGGAACCAATTCCCAAGTATCATTCTTCTCTATTTGATCCAATTCTTCATCCATGGCCTTATACCAAAATTCATCTTTGCTGGCATCTTCAAAATTGTTTGGTTCAATGGTAAATAAGAGTGCTAGGTGCATTTGTTTTGGTGAATGGATTCTTCTTCTAGTCTCAACTCCTACATCCTTGTTTCCGATAATCTGATCTAAAGGATGATTCTTATGTACTCATTTTCTAGGCCTCTTTGGAGGCACTTGTTGAACTTGCTCTTCTACTTCTGTCTAATCTTATTCATTTCCCCCTTCTACTTCTACTTCATCTTCTGCTTCATCTTTGTAAAGTTGTTCCATTGATTTCTTTTATTCTTCCTTTAATTCTCATCCACCTGTTTCATCAATTGTTACATTGATGCTTTCCACAACTTTGTTCAACCTTAGATTGTAACACTTGTATGCTTTCCTTGTACTTGAGTAACCAACAAGTACTCCTTTGTCCACACGAGAGTCAAAATTTCCCATTCTTCCATATTCTCTTTTGATGTAGCATTTACTTCCAAATACTTTGAAGTGCTTCACATTTTTCGGTCTTCGTTTCCATAACTCGTAGGGAGTTCTGTCATTATTGTTTCTGAGCATTACTCTGTTTTGAATGTGAAATGTTGTATGCACTACATGTGTCCAACATATATCTGTCAATTTGGAATCCATTAGCATTGTTCGAGCCATTTTCTGTACTGTCATTTTCTTTCTTTCAACAACTTCTTTCTGTTGAGGTGTCCTTGCAACAGAGAATTGCCTTTTTATTCCATGCTTGCTGCAGTAGTCCATAAATTATTTTGAAGTGAACTCTCCTCCATTATCATATCTCAAACATTTNACTCCATATAGATGGCCATTGAGTCATGAAAATCACCAACCGTTACCTTGTTTTGCTGGAAAAAATAGATGAATTGTGTTGGAATATCCTTGGCTTTAATTGATCCCTTTATGAAACCAATATCTTCATTTTCTGAATCTAAAAATGAGTCAGGGAAAAACTGCAAACTATCTTTATGGCCCTTAAGATCTTGAGCTAAAATCTTCTCCCGGTCAAAGTTTTCAATGCTCTTTGTCAATTCCACAAATGAAACCAAAAATGACTACAAATTGATTTTATAATTACATTTATGCTCATGAAATAGCTGCTTGATTTCTGAAAACTGCTTTTCAAAAATTGGTAAGGAAGAAAACAGAGTCAACATATTTTTCAAATCTTCAAGCCTTCCTTCACTTTCATCCAAATAATCATATGTATAAATGTCAAACACCGATTTTGGTTTTTTATGAATGATGGACATAATGTCTTCATGAATCTTCTCGTCAGATCCTGATCCTTCACAAATGTCCTGATATAGGACTTCAAGGTCATCATCATATTCATCGAATATAGGATGATTTGAAAACATTTCTGAAAATTGAAAATTAGAAACCTCTCCTTCATAATAATCTGTTTGATATTGTAAATTTGAAACAACAGGTGCATAAGAAGCAAGTTCTAAAACATTCTTAGTTATGCAATAATTGATATTATTATCAACTAGATCTTGCATATCTTCTTCTTGGGAAGTAACAACAGAAAGAATTTCATTTTCCTCCATATCTTCATTAATATATTCACTTCCATCCTCACTACTAGAAGAATAAATATGTTGAATATCTAAATGAAATTCTTCACAACAGTTCTCAAGAAGAAGTCCCTGGGAAAAATACTTTTCACATCGATGATGGAATGCTATATGAAATTATTTTAAAGAAGATATGCTAGAAGGATGCAAAGATCGGTACCATTCATGAGAATCCCCTTCTAATGAGTACACACACATTTTCATGAGCACATCTTCCTGATGTATATTTAGTTGAGCCATACATTGATGAAATCTGATGAGGTGATCCAAAGGATTATCCTCCTTGCTTTCTTTGAACTGTGGAAGGTAGTCTCCCCAAATATCCATAGCAGGAACAACATTAGGAAAACTATTAATGTCAACAAAATTCAAAGGAGGAAACCTTGCAGCCACAATGGCTTTCATTCGATCATTTGATGCCATTCTGGATATTCAACTAGTGGAGTCACCTATGAATCTTTGAACAGTGGAGTCTCCATGGTGAAAGATGAGTAGTCATAAGGTGTCCAGCTTCATTTCACCATCTAAAGCTATATCTCTTCGTTGTCATTCTTCTAGGGAAGATATATTAACTTCCGTCCCCGACAACGATACCAAAAAATGTTATCACCAAGGTCAACCCCCTGTCTTCTACAAGGGCCAGAGATGGTGCACTTGAAAATGATAGTATTTTTACTTAAAAAGATGGTAGGTAGAAAGGAAATTTAGACTGATAGGTTTAGGAATAGATGAATTTAGTAAACTCCTGAAAGAAAATATGTAGTACCTCATAAACTCAAAAGCATACATACTAAATTTAGATGAAAAGACAATAACAAAGGAGCATCTTACATTTAGAGGGTGGAAGTCCAAATCTGAAAATGAAAGGTTCATAAGCTGAAGATGGTAGTCCAGTTTTAGAACCAAAGTATCTAAAATATAATTTACAAGACACAGGTGATGTGCAGTGAAAATTCCCTGGGATCTTATTTGGATCAAGGAAACAAAATGCATTGCAAATCATTTCATTACATTCAGATACATGAGAAAAATAAAACAAAGGGAAAACAAATCTAAGATTTATTATTTCTAGATTTATGAGAATAGGGAAATACAAGCCTTTTCAGTTGTTAATGAATTACAAAGAATTTCTATCTAATCCTCCAACCTCCCAGGCCTTGGAACCCCCCTCTTCATTAGAAAGTAAATGATCAACTAAATATAAATACCACCCACGAGCAGTTACCAACAATTTGCAATAAATATCTGAAAAATAAAATAAAAATAAAACAATCCATCATCTATTTGAAAGAAATATGGGATAGAGAAGTCAAATATCTTCCAGTTTGTGTTTTGGAGTCGTCCTTCTAATTGTTCTTCCATGTGCTTTATCACTAGAAATTTCTAGAGCATTCCTTCCTGATTGGACACAAATTTGGGAGGTGGGGTTTGAACAGTTTCGACAGATTCCTTACGGTTTGATAAATAATTAGGCCCAAAATTCCCTTTCTAAAATATGACGAGAATTTGCACAAAATATGAAAATGTATATTTTTAATAATGATCAAACTGCTACCACATGCATTTGTGCCTTCAAATGCTAAACTTATGGATTTAAATATGGAATAAAATCCTCCATTAATTCCACCTGCTGAGATCAAGAATAATTATTGTTCCATATGCACTAAAACGCTACTGAGCGATTTCGTAGCGATTTATCAAAACTATGAGAGAAAAGTGCTACAAAAGGATTTCGTAGCGATTTTATAGTGATTTCACAGCACGATTTTGTGATGTGGTGCCCAAGATCTTTAACCAAAATGTGACAACCTCGTTATGAACACCAACATTTTCAATGACTATTTGACATAGTGTATATGAGCTATGGTTTTCTCTGTGGATTCCTTGTGGCATACATGTTGAATGTGTTTCCTCGTGGGATCGTGGGATTTTCTTTGGGATTTCAATGCATAGTGAATAGAACTCAAGCATATAATACTGCAGGCCCAAAAACATAACTTCATAAACAAAAAAGAAACTGCAACACACATAATATGCCCCTGGTGCTTAACTCTTGGTCTTGACCTTGTTTGCTTGATGTGTGCTATTGATAGTTAGATTGATGGCTATGGGCCCAATAACAAAAGGATATTGATGACTTGTGATAGCTCTAGGCTTTTAGTGGCCAAACTCGAAAATCCTTTTACACTTTATGACTTGGCTTCCATCTTTTTTTCCCATAGGAAACTTAGATTTGTGTTGCATAATAGGTAGTCATTAAGCAACGTTCCTTTGACATTTTGAAATTGTAACTCTAGGTACTAACACATTCTAACCATCTTAACCCACTTCTAACCACTTGTCCACTTAACTTAACCACTTTCCATAATTAGTAAGTTCTCCAATAGATTTATTATTTAAATAGTTTCTTTTGCATCCACTTTGACTTATAGTACACTCATCACTTCACTTTATTATTTAAATAATTTCTTATTTGCAAACACTTTGACTACTTTGACCTTTTGGGGCTTCTAGATGACTCACGAGGGTTCTCCAACTTCACATGGCGATAAATCTCTAACCGTGAGGATTTATGTGATGTTCCACATACCACCGAAAATTGCATGACATGTACTATCCATATAGAATAGTATTACTTGCAAATATATCAAAACTCATACCATTATTCATCAAAAAAACTTGGGTCCATTACCCAAACCTTTGTGCTATTGGAATTTTCTACCAGACTTTCTTCAAGGTTTGACATCAATGAAAACCAACCCAATTAATCAACAACCGAAGCCATGTGGAGAGGTTTCAGGACTTTGGGGTGTAGTGTCCTAGAGGGACGTTCAACATAGAACGACGACGTTCAACATAGAATTTTGAACTTCGAACGCCGACGTTCAATGTAGAACATCGAACGCCAAACGTCGAACGTCGATCGTTGAATGGCCAAGGCCACGTGGAGAGATTTCGAGACTTCGGGGAGTATGCAAATATGATTGAAACAAATAAACTTTTCCTTCTAATGTTTATCTATCATATATTCTAATATTGGTAAAACAAGCTCAAACAAAGCAACAAAATGATTTGTTCTAAGACAGACTAACAAAAAACAAATCAATTAATTAAATGGATGCCTTGGCATAATTTCCTAGCTAGAAACATCTCAAGGGTTACGACAAAATATTTTAATAAAATTTGGAACAGATTCATTATGTTTCTTTTTAAACTCCCAAACTTGGTCAAGAAATATAAATGATCCTTCTTTTCACCCCATTGTCTAAAGAAAGTTGATTTCATCCCAAGAATCAATAGAATTAGGAGGTAACCCCTTAAACCATGTTCTTACCTCACCTTCAAAATTTTGAAAAAATGTTCTCATACAAATCTATTCATGCTCAAGACCTTGATTATCTGTGAAATAATCAAAGGATGATAGATGTTCAAGAACTGTAACCTCATCTTCCCCATTAAATCTAGGTAATAGCTTTAGATAATTGTCAGGAAAATTATGCAGATTCCTAGGAAGATTTAAAGGGGCACATCTAGCAACTGCTTCATTAAAAATCCTTGGTGGGGGTGGTGGAGGAGGTGGTTGTTGTGGTTTTTGAGGGATATTTCCTGCCATTATTATATGATCGATTAAAAACTGTGAATTCTCAAGAGTAAGTGGGTTGAAGAAAAAATTAAATTCTTCTTCTTCTAGAGGATCCTTTGAAAGATATGTTTGGGGAATTTCTAAATTTTCCTTTTTAGGGAGTAAGAAAGGAAACCTAGGAGATGCAATAGGAGAATTTTCAAGAGATTCCTTTGGGGAAACATTTGAAGAGTTTTTAGTAGGATAAATTTGAGAGATCACATGAGAAACTTTAATATAATGTTCAAGGAATAATTCAATAAAATCAGTTGTGAAAACTGGTAAAGGTGGTTTTGGAGATCTTGGAAGGGACTCTTTAGGAGATGGGAGAAGAGGGAGTTTGGGGGAACTAGTAGGAAAATATTTTAAAGCAACAAAATATTTTCCTTTTGATCTAGGATCTATGGAAGAAGAGGGCTTTG
>JZKD02S1515856.1:98837-120105 GCA_000966675.3 Picea glauca
CCATAGTTAAGTTTCACACCCCCTACCCTTTGTTAAACATCGAACATGCGGTGGGGGGGTGAAATCCATTATTGGCCGTCGATCAAATATTTTATCGCATGATTTCCATGCGATATAAACATACACCTTTATTAAAATGAAATTTACAATGAGCGACATAATATAATATAAAAAAACTATAAAAAGAAAACAAACCACATAAAACCTTTTAATATAACTATACTAAAATAAAAAATCATCACCAAAATTTAACTTATATGAAACTTAACACTATTTTAAAATAATAAGGGTTAAATATAATTAAACTAATACAATGGACCCTTAAAATGTTTTTGTTTCTATGATTTTTTTTTTTACAAAAATTTAGAAAATGTTACAACACTATGTTCGAGATAATATAATGAAGAATTTATTCTTTTAGATTTGTTGTCATCAATAGTTTTAAGGTTCCTTGGAGGAGCTTTCGGTAGGGCCCTATCCAGGTTACTTGTAATACCCGAGTTTTGACCTTGTGATTAGTAATTTATTTATTTTTATATCATGAAAGGGTCATAGAGCCTAAAAATGCAATAGCTTTGAATATTCATAATAAAAGACATCATCGATTGTAAATGGACAAGGACATATTTATAGGGGGTATGATTCCACGAGAGAGGGGGATAAAGGGAATTATAATATTTTGTCAAGCCCATCTTGGAATTAGTTGGGAAAATTGGTTATGTGAGCTTTATGGGAAGCCATGTGGTGCATTATTTCATGCAAATATATAAACCATATTTTTTTATTGTTGGGGGGGTCCTCAATCATTCTTGTTCATTGTTGTTCTTGGTTTTGGCATGGGAATGAAGAGATGCAGTTATTTGGTTGTAAGATCTTACTTGTTATACTAGCTTTAAGAAATGATGCATGTGTGCATGAGAATGATGGCAGTTGAGGATAACTGTCGACAACTAAGATTCCCTTGAGTTTCTAGCACTAATATTTCCTGGCTAATAACATTGGAGACCTAGAAAGAAGTGGAACATCATGAGGGACTGCATTTCTGAGAAGGGGGTTCCTTTCTTTGGGTTGTGTAGGATAAAGGAGAAAGAGACATGGTAAATTGCGATTGTTGTGAGTGAGAGAGAGAGAAAGAACAATCTGCAACAACTTGATAGATGGACTAGTTTGAGACTTAGAGTCATCCTAGGCACCCATAATTTGGGATTCGTATCCTCATCTCAGGGGTGACCTTCTACTAAGATATCCAGAGAAGAAAGGTTTATGGTTGGGTGGAACATCTGATTTATGTATCCAATTGGTGTGGTCATTTGATAAAGATAAGTGTTCTTTGTAAATTTTATTATTTGATGTGTATTTTTCTTTATGCTACATAATGTGCTTATTTTTTCTTTAAGTTGTAGGGCATGTGTCTGTGATTAATTAATGTTTCTTCATAATTACATGAGTTATTCTTCTACATGCATGCTTTTTTATTTTATTAACAATGGTATCAAAATCCAAATTAATTTCAAGAATGTAGATTCTTTAGGTACCAAGCATGGGGGTACATAACAATTTGGTAGAAGAGTGTTGATTATATCACTTGGTTTGTATGATTTGACACAAAGAATGTTTTTAGAAGATTCCAAGCTATAATTTTCCTTGGAATCCATGGAATTGTTTTCTTAAAAATAAGCATTTTTGGAATTTTTGGGATTTTTCGTATAGTGGCATCAATGATGATGTAGAGGGTGAAATTATCAATGACATGGTGATGATGTGGACTGGATAAAGTGGTAGGATTGGGGGTCTATGGTGAAATGGTGGTATGACCCATGGGTGACTTTGGCACCACATCTGATAAGTGAATTATGGGATGTTCATGGAGTTGTTTTCGAATGGTTACCGAAAGTCCCTTAACCAATAAAAACAAACATGTGGATGGAAAGTAGTTTCTGGTTATAGGATGTTAGGGAAATATTAACATCCCTGCTACTCAAACTCTCATAAATATTTACAACCATTTATATTTATTTAATATTCATCATTTTATCAAGTGCATGTTTAAGTTTGTTTGCTCAATATTTTTAACACTTGGTGATCGATGATGGGTTCTAATTCGAATGGAAGATGCCAAGTGTAAGGTTACGATGAGGATGCATGAAATAAAAGGAAAAATGATGGGACCTCATTGGTAGCATGGGGTAATGAGATGGTGCCATATGGAAGTTGGGTACAAGTGGGGCCCCCAAATGAAATAAAGTATAATATTGAAGCACAAAGTTAAGGAAAGAGGGGGAAGACGAGGATACCATATTGGTGATTAGGCATGGCCAGGGTGTCCAAGAAGGTTACATGGAATTACCTCAGGGTGCCAAGTGGACCTAGTGTGCCACATCAACAACCATGTCAACAAGGTGCCACATCAATAGATGATGGCCTATGTTTAAAAAAAATATGGAACCAAATTTTAATTTTTTCCATAACATGAGCAATTTTTCTTAGAATCAATTTAAATTTTGCTGGTATGTCTGTAGTGAGAAGGGATACCAAATTTCTAGTGAGGTCCACTATCCAATTCATCCCCAATTTTCTATAATTTGAAAATGTTATAAAAACAGGATCACGAAGCAATAAAATAAAAACAAATGAAGAAATAAAACACAGAAGATACACAATATAATAGAGACACAGATATACGTGGTTCACACAGTGTGGGCTACGTCCACCAAAGAAATTTCCAGGTCCTTTCTTTTTATTATCCAACAAATGAAGGGATACAACCTACAACACACCTGTTGTAACTTCCTCTTCTTTCTCTCACAACCTCCTCTCTCAGAATACAATATTCACAATGATCCATAGCAGCAATACATTTCCCTCATAAAAGAGGGTTTCCTTCTAGGGAAAAAAAACCCTAACATAACTTCTATTGTCAAATATGCGACCTTATAATGAATGTTCCAGATTTTACTATGAAATTACAATATACATTTATAAGGCAATTTTTCTTTCAGGGGATTTGCCCCCAAACCCCTGCTTTCCCCCAGACCGCCAAGCCGAGGGGATTCGCCCCTGGACCCCGTATAGGGGGAAATTCCCCCTTGCAATCCCCTCATGTGGAGGGGTGTACAATATTTTTGGGTGTACAGTCTTCTTGGGGTATATACATGGCTGAAAACAAAGACCTATGAAACATGAAGATAATCAAGCTCCACAACCAACATAAAATTTGTGATTTTTGAAAAATAGGGTGGTACTCTTTGACAGAGGCCCTATTGGTGATGATATTTTTACAGTGGGGTATGGAAATAGACATGAAAATACCCAATGGATCATTTGATTATATTTTAAGGGTTGGGAATGGCGATACGGAAACAGGGAAAAATCAATTATTCCATGTTACTTTTTGGGGACTTTTGGGATTTTCAAAGAAGGAAAAGGGACCCCAGATCATAAATCTGGAAAAATGTATTTACTCAACATTTTACTTGCTCATTAAGATAGACAATTTTTTCATAGTAAATATTTTCTAGTTCTTCTCAGTTTGGGAGATAGCCAGTTTGACTAAAAAATTTAATTTTGGAGAAGTGTAAAAAGGACAAAGTTGTTGATTACATATTGTTGTAGAATTTGACTGGAGCATCAGATTGAAAATAAGAAATTTATGTTCTAACCATCACTATTTTTATTAGTTCCTAATATAAAACAAAATTCTTGGTTCTTGATATATTTTCTTCTACATGTGGTAGAAGTAGGCCTCTGAACCATATTGCACTAAGGGAAAGTGCTCAAATTGGGTGAAAATGGAATTTTTAGAAAGCCATAACTTTCATCTCAGAGATTATATTGAGGCATAAGTATATTCATTGGAAAGATGATTCAAAGAATAATAATCTTAATGAATTACAATATGGAGAAATGTTATAGGATTCTTCATAAATGAGAAGAAAAGGGACCTATATATTTAATTGACAAAATTTTGTAGTATGCATCGTTTCTATCAACAATTATTGCTTGCACATTTTGTAGAATTAGGGGTACAGGAAGAACAAGTCAAGCTAAGGCCTAAACATCAATTTGGGTAATGATGAGACATAATATAATGGACATATAAGTAGGGTGGAACCAGTGGAGTTGGAATACACTATGAGTAGTATAAGGATGGAAGTGTAGAGCTACAGGAATGATAATGAGAATATAATAAGATCCCAAGAGGAAAAAAATAAAATAAACACTCAGCTATTACAAAGTCCAAATTAGTTTCAAAGACAAATGAAGAATGTATTAGGTTCAAGACGTGAGGAAGAATGTAGATATCACACAAGGAGAAATAAATATAGAGGATCCAAACACTCGAATAGTTCTAGTAAATTCAAAGACAACACTACTCATCTACTATATGCTATGGAAAAGACCATTAGAAAGGAAAAATACCTGTATGAGTAAGGAAAAGGCAATGAAACGTTTTACAAATGTTGGAACAATAAGAAGAAGGAGAAATCAAATCAGAGTAAGAAGATATTTAAACCTCCTTTCAAGAGAAATGGTCTTGAAAGATACCAACAAAATAACCCGACTCAAGATGAATCCTTCCCCTATAGGAGGGGTTCCTATTTAAAAATTTATACCCACTCCTTTAGTATGGAGGGGAACCCACTGTTAGCACAGGGGAAGACCCAGGGTTCAACGCTACAACAACGCACCAACAAAACCCTAACTACCAACCCTTTTGGCAACACCTACGAAGCAGATGAAGTCTCACTCGAGGTAGAGGCAGAGTGGTTGCAGGACTCCAGTGTCTGCAACCTTAGTTGGGACACAGATCTACAATTGTAACACCTTAAAAAAATACTTAACAATATATTTCATCAATGTTTAACCAGTATCTACTTCACAGGTAAAACCCTAATTACAGTGCATCGCAGTATTCAACTAGATCTAACATCTAGCCGCACTTAGCATGACAAAACATATCAGATCTAACAGATTCAAGCACTAAAGCACATTCACACAGGTCAGATCCAACATTTACTTTCACTATTAAGCACAAAGAAACAATAGATCTACCTATCATTCATCTATATCAAAGCACTAAGCAAGTAAATACATAAATACATCAATACATTGCATAAAGCATTCACAACACAGGATGTACGTGGTTCACACCCACCCTAGGGCTACATCCACCAAATATTCATCTACTTTATTAGCTTTCTTCAATATTCTTACATGCACAGAGCCTTTAGATCAACTTTGCAGAGGACAAGAGATCTGTGCACTCTTCGCTAGATCCTCCCTCCCCAAGCTAGGTTACAACACAAAGCCTACATACAGTCCTTATAGCCACTTGCACTCAGATTTGAAAACATACACAAAGAACTTACAACTGTCACTTTCCCTCAACACCAATTACATATGACTTGTCATTCACACTTAACCATTCATTTTATGCTCATGAAATCGCCTAACATCTATTTATACATTACAAAATCGGGCCTAAACACGGGTAAACCCATGGGTCGACATCCCCATACCCATTACATAATCCCAAATCCCAAAAATCCCTAAAAGGGGGCCGAGGTCCCATGATCTCCGCTTCATCTTGCGCTCCGCCTTCGACAACCTGTCGAAGTCCCCAAAATAGGTCAAACATGACTAAGGATCCTCAAAACTTGGTCAAGGGCCAATGGGCCCCCAACACTCACCTGTGAATTGTCCCCAGTCACTCTAATATGGATAATTCTACCTCAAAATCCTCGAGCTTGGATCAAGCTGCTTCGACTTGCTACTGTGCCATGACCTCCTATTCAAAAAACTATTGGATAACAACTTCATTGACAGGTCCCTCTAGGCGTTGTTCTGCTGCAGTGACGACTTGCTCTAGTTCTGCTCCTTGGCCTTCGATTTCTACGAAAAGTTGGCAAGCCTCATCCTGTATAGGTTGGATCCTATGAGTCACTTCCACGACTTTACTCTGAATGGAGTGGACCTACTTTTGAGAGGTGCACTTCTCTTGGGATCGCTTCATTCTTTCAACAACTGACAGGGGCTTCAACTGCACCTGTATTGTTTCTGCTTAATACTTCGCCTCTTGGAGCTATGACTCTAGTGTCTTCAGTTATGTATTCTCAGTGAGTCGCTCATACGTTTGGGCACTGCGATCACTCAGTTTTTTACATTCCAAGGTGAGGCCCTTGATTCTTTCAACTATGCCTCGAGCAATTGCTTCCATTTGATCCCTCACATCCTGTGGGGTGTCGGGCACTGTGCAGAGCTCTAAGTTTGTTATTATTTGTTGTATCTATTGGATAGCTTCTGCGAGCTGGTCTACTTGATGCACGACTCGGTCTTCTTCCTTTGGATCTAATCCTGTCGCAAAGCGAAGTGTTCTGTTGACTTCTTTTTTCACTTCGAGTTGCTCTGCGAGAAACTATTCTTTTTCCTGTTGAATCTGTGATTTCTCCTCTTCAAACTTTGTCTGGAGGGAAAGCTTCTCCTTCTCTGCAAATCGACGTTGTTCTACTGCTACTTCTTGCACTTGCTTCAAGGACTAGGTGTCTTGTTCTATTTATTCTTTTGCACGAGGAAGGTGAGCTTCGGTCGCATCAGCTAGTCGTCGGAGTTGGGCTGACTCATCTCCCAACTCTGGTTCTCCCGATGGCAGGGGCGCAATAGACACTACGCGACCAGACTGAAGGGCATGTTGTACTCCTCGGAGCTCGAAATCAATTTTGTCATACATCTCCTCCTGCCTGGCTTCTTTTTTTTTCAAGATTTCCTATGAGGCGTCATTTACAGTTGTGATGCAATGAGCACAGTCTTCATCTTAGTCACGATAGCTCTGGATTTATTTCAGGAAGAGGGTTTCAAGGGAGAAACCTTCCTCTTATTCAAGGGATCAACCTCATATCTGGGCGGTGTTACTTCGCCTTGCTTCTGATCATATTCTTTTCCATTGATCTCTTCTACCTTGTCATCACCCCCTCATCCAGTTGATGCTGAAGCAATATTTTCTAAGGCGTTGCTTAAGTCTTGGACTTCTTTGATTTTATTCCTTCTACTGGTTACGTGTGTGTCATGTTCTATGTGAGTAGCCTACAGGCTGTCAAGTTTAGGATTAGACATCTCTACAGGGTCAGCAAGGATAAGGAAGTTGATTGACCATTCCTTAGTTGTCTCATCGAGGTCCTCTTCTGTGAGCTTGTAGTACGACTGAAGCTCTTCCTTATGTTCGTTGGCGCGCGCAGTAATATAGATGAAGTGCCGATCTGCGCGAAACTTCATGAGGGGTTAGAAGTGTTGTAGGGTGTTTGAATTTGATGTCTCTCTTTAGCTGGAGATAATATGTGTGAAAAATTGCGTTTGACTGCCATTTTTTTCCCATGTCGCTCGAGTACCAGAGCGTCGTGAACTTCGCAACAAGTGGCTCAAATGGTTCAATGTCTAGGAAGGTCGCACCTTCTGGCATATCCCAAGAAACAAATGCATTGAGGATCAGGATCTAGCTAAAGTGGAACTCGTAGCCCTGATCTTGTGCTTTGCGATAGTCTAATTCTTGTTGATTAACTAGGTACTTCACCCAGTTCATCTGTACGCCTTCCATGCATTTCCCTGCAAGGTCAATGACAAAGGCTGTGACCTGCGTGGGTATTTTCTTTCTTACTAGCTTCCCTGCAATTAAATGGCATGCTAGGTGCATTGCACCATTCTGTATGGAGTCTACCTTGTAGCTTTGTGTCCCCTTCTCAACATCTCCATAGGTATCCTTGATCTTCTGTGCTAACACGCGATCTATGGCTTTCCCTGGATAGAAATCTTGTGGGTCGATTCCTTGCATACTCAATCAAGTGATCCTATGGATCAACGTTAGATCGACTGTGATACAACGGTCTAGACATAAGTAGTCTCCATGGTAACATGAAAGTAGGAGCTTGACATAGGCGTTAGCTTCCAAGTGCCTTCCAAAGTATGGGATTTTCATTACATTCAAAAGGGTGGACTGCGCGAGGTTCATCGTCCATGTCTGGGAGATTATTTTCGAGTTCTTCCTCTTCAGCCCAGTCAAGTATTTATATGGGGTAAGCATACTATGGTTCTTGCGGTATCCTAGGTTGAAGGCACTGAACTTCAACATTGTGATCTTGTCCTGCTACGCTCGAACTGCGCGTATCCCCTTCAGGAGGTATGCAATAACCATAGTGTACTCAAAATATCTCGGTACACTATCATGACTTACCACGTCGACCAGAGGTGGGATGTAGTTGGGAAATATGGCCGGGATCATCTTCACATTTGCTAAGTCATCTCTATGATTGGTTCTATTTTCTGTGACGACTTGGAATGGCCCAGATCCACGAGTGGTCGATGGAGAGGCTTGCACTCCTCTCGTCAATGACTCTTGAATACTTGCAGACATTACTTTATTGGCCATGAGATCGATGGGAACTTCTTCGACGATTTTCTCCACAACATTGAGCTCATCCAAAAGACATGCTTGGATTGGATGGATGAATGAATGAATGCGCAAGAAAATAGAACTAGTGTCGATCTTACTAATCAGAATGTAGTAGCAATGAGTTCTCTCTGATACAATTCGCAAAAGTGTTCTCAGTGCAACAATCGATGGAATAAGTAGACAACTAGGTAATAGATCTCTCCAACAGGCGAGAAGCCTTCATTAATCCAGTTCTGCCCATTCTGACGCAGTCCCAACGGTTTGATGGTGAGCTTCCTGGTATTAAATGCCATTCTAACCATTCATGGCATCAGTCTAATGGTTATACTATTCCCAACAACTATATTTCTTCTCCATGGCAAAGTGCCATGTGACGCTGTTATGATATCTCGATGAAGTTCTAGTTTTGAAAATTTTCCTTCTGCAAATTTTCCTTTGGAACCTTCTGTAACTTTTCGATCTTTTCTCTCTTCTTGCTGATCTTTCTAGGCTTTTTCCTGGTGATCTTTGTCTCGTTTATCCTCTTTCCATTCTGATTCTTGTCTTATTTTTTCATAGTAACTTCGCGCTGTTGAGATTCCTTCGTAGGGTGCATGGGTAATACTTCTTCTTTATCTGGGGTAGATGCTTCGATCTTCTGTGAGTCTTCTTGGGTTATTTCAACTTCGGCATCCAAGTTAAATAGCTTCGATCTGTTCTCCTATTCTTCAATCAACTGTGTGATCCTCCTAGTCATGAAATCTTTTAATTCTTTGTTTTTCTTCTCTAAGACTTCTTCTTCTTTCCTTCTAGTCCGATCCTTCTCGATCTAGGGTTTTCCTAGTAACATAGTAAATGGAGCGGTGTTCTCAATAAATTTAACAACCTCAAAATATTCCTCTGTCGAAGTTCCATGAGCACTCATAGATATCTGGGTAAGTATTCCACATAGGGTTATTAGTTTTCCTCTAAAAAATCCTATTCTTCCCAATGAAGGAATCATAGCAGGCTTTCCTACATATTCCCAAGTTCTTTCTGTCATGACATTCTCCTGTGTTTCTTCATCCAGAACATAGTCAATGTCGAAGTCTCCTATTCTTACTTCTATTTTCTCTTTCTCTTTTAAGATCTCTAATAGATTAGTATCTCGATGGTGATTCAGGGTTTCTTTCATCTGTAATAGTACAGTCTTTGAATCCTTCTGGGGTTCTACCAAGGTCTCAGTTTCTTGATGTTTCTCAGGGTCTACTTGTTCCATATTCATTCTTGCAAGCTTGGAAATCATTCTAGGGCAATCTAAAACTTCATGGTGCATGGATTTACAATAAAGACAACTAGATATTCTACCAGGACATTCCTTATCGAGATGACTCGGTCTTCTGAAACTGTAACGAAGGGTTAATCCTCTCTTTCTCTTAAATGATCCCCAACCTTTCCTTTACTGCGCACTAGGATCATAGTAGTTAACCTGTAAAAAATTCTTTCTAGGATCCTGCATCCATTTGTTAGTCCAAACATTCTTTATATGCATAGGTATAACATATGTTTCACTATTCTTATCAGATCTATTCAAATCAAACCTTCTTTCATCTAGTTGTGCCCTACTTTTCAAGCTAGGACAAAATTTATCAAATGTACCTAGATCCATGCTCTTGAAACAAAAATTTCCACTTATCTTACCTTTAACAAAGCACAAAGCTTATAGATATTACCTCTTCTCTTCAGATTAGACTTCTTTTCTTAGCATAGAGCTTCACAGATTAAGTAGGATTCTGCGCACTAGGGAAACAGATCTACATATGGAGGTTTCACAGTTTTAGGTTAGATCATCGCACAAAGCTCCTTTTTCCTTAGTTCCCAACAATCACAGTTTCATGTCAAATCTTTTCACAAAGCCCAGTTCCTAGCAATCACAGTTTCAGGTCCCGACAACGGAACCATTTGTTGGCATAGGGGAATACCCAGGGTTCAACGCTACAACAACGCACCAACAAAACCCTAACTATCGACTCTTTCGGCAACACCTGTGAAGAATATGAAGTCTCACCCAAGGTAGAGGCAGGGGTGGTTGCAGGACTCCAGTGTCTGCAACCTTAGCTGGGACATATATCTGTGATTGCAACACCTTAACAAAGCACTTAGCAATATAGTTAATCAATGTTTAACCATTATCTACTTCGCAGGTAAAACCCTAATTACAGAGCATCACAATATTCAACCAGATCTAGCATCTAGTGGCACTTAGCATGAAGAAACAAATCAGATCTAGCAGATTCAAGCACTAAGCACATTCACACAGGTCAAATTCAACATTTACTTTCACTATTAAGCACAAAGAAACAACATATCTACCTATCATTCATCTATATGAAAGCACTAAGCAAGTAAATAAAAAAATACATCAATACATTGCACAAAGCATTCACAACACAGGATGTACGTGGTTCACCTCCACCCTGGGGCTACATCCACCAACTCTTTGTCTTCTTTATTAGTTTTCTTCAATCTTCTTACATGCACAGAGCCTTCAAATCAACTTCGCAGAGGACAGGATATCTGTGCACTCTTCACTAGATCCTCCCTCCCCAAGCTAGGTTACAGCACAAAGCCTACATACAGTCCTTATAGCCACTTGCACTCAACCTTGAAAACATACACAAAGCACTTACAACTGTTACTTGCACTCAACACCACTTACAACTGACTTGTCATTAACACTTAGCCATTCATTTTATTCTCACTACATCTCCTAGCATTTATTTATACATTACAAAATCAGGCCTAAACATGGGTAAACCCATGGGCCGACATCCCCATACTCATTACATAATCCCAAATTCCAAAAAACCCTAAAAGGGGGCTGAGATCCCGCAATCCCCTCTTTGTCTTGCGCTCCACCTTCGACAGTCTATCGAAGTCCCAAAAATAGGTCAAACATGACCAAGGATCCTCAAAACTTGGTCAAGGGACAACACCCACACTGCCATATATTGACCTAGTGCTTGATTCTTGAGTTAGAAATTGTTTCCTAATAAGAAAATCCTGCTACTATAATATTTATCCTCTAAAATATGTCAACTTGTAGTCTCAAGTTTTAGATGGACCTCAAATGATTAAATGCCCACTCCTAGAACCAAGTCCTTACAATTTAATCTAATGTTAGCATTATTGAAGGAATATAAGTAGTTTTTTGTTTGCTACATACTCTCACAAATTGATGCCAATGTAGGGGTGATAAGATGAGGGTATTGAGTGCCCTCCTTCCATGTGAAGTCCTAGAATATGGTCTTGTAATACCCCTAAGTTGAACCCCGATTGTAATGTAAATGTAATTGTATATATAGGATGGTAGGTCGTGGTGCACAAGTTTTGGATAGATTTAAGTGCACACAAAGCAAGGAAAGATTGTGCCCTTGTTTCATAAATTTGTGTCCACCTGAGTAAGTGCGCTAGAATTTTCATGCACAAAAATCAAGGAAAGAGTGTGTGTTGTTTCATATCTTTGCATGCACTTGGGTAATTAAGAGAGGATCACTTTAAAACATGCACCGGATCGTGTACGTAGCCAAAAATTTTTTTGGTTGCAGAGGATTTGTATATATGTATATTGAGGCCATAGTGCATACGAGGTTATTAGGCCCGGAGAGTCTGGATTACGAAAAAGGACAATTCACCTATTTTTGTAAAATGTAATTACAAAAAGATATTAATACAACATATCACTTCACGCAGATGAATTAGACGAAAAGAGATAGGGGGCTAAAGTCCACTAGAATGGGAAAGGGGTGTGAAGCTTAAAGGGAATATTTTCATAATATTTCCAAAAGTATATTTATGGGATATGTATTTATCCTAAGTTCCTAAGGAATGGAAATGGTTCACCAAGTGGAGCTAAGTTATCTCTTAAGATGACAAGTGTCTGGTTATAATCATGCAGATATATTATTGGGCCTTAGTGTATTTTGGGGGAATTTTTCACTCATTCCTGCAGGAGGGAGACCAAATTTCCTCTACTAAGCATTTGCATCTTGTTGTAACTATCTACCATAACATAACCCTATGCTTGGGAAGGCCTATGCATGATTTAAGAGGCGGGTTGTCAGGCCTGTGTGTTATTGAAGAAATGGATTTTCAGGCCCATGATAATTCTCTATAAGTGAGAGAACTTCTGGGAATTGCTTTCCCAAGGTGCCCAGTTGTAGATACAGGGCCCCGCGACTACTTATCCAACATGTTGTTCAAGCCCTAGAATAGAAGTGGGGCAACTGAAGGACTATTTAGTAGAGAAGGGGAACACTTCTTGGGGTGGGAAAATCATGTGGGGAATGATCGATTAGGTAGAATTAGCACATTACATCATTCAATCATTGCATCATAAATAAGAGCCCCTGTTTATCGGGATTTCCCACCTTGATTTTGACTCTCATAATTACCTAGATCAATTAGGAAGGATGACTCTCCCTAATAAGTGGGGTGAGGAGATGGCTCACCTGACAACAAAAGGTGAGGAAGGATGGCTTGCTCGAAAAAGGGGAAACTAATTTCCTGGCATAAGGAGGGAGAGGAGGGCGAGGAAGGATGCATCATGGATTTTACTCTATGAATTACCAAGAGAAATTAGCAGTAATTCAAAAGGGAATTTATCATACTAAAATTTGACCAATCCTAGTGCAATTTCCCTATATAATTTTAAGAGCTTGACTAGATCAATTTCATGTTCTCACTTACCTACATATTTTAACCAATCCTAGGAAGAATGCATCATGTGTTTTCCTACAGGTTTAGAAGGTGGTTTCATTAGGGAATCACATCATAAATTAGGCACACCGATACATCCAATTAACTCATCATTGTTTAGCACTTCGATCATTGAATGAGAAAATTATTTTATTAGACGATGAAATGAAACAACTAGTAATAAGAGGTTGAACCAATGATTGATAAGGTGTTAGAACCCAATGTTGCTACCAAATTAATACAGTAAAACCAATTCTACAATGTCCTAATGATTTGGTTATGTTTCTAGCTTCTTCTTTATAGAGAGAAAAACCATTCTAAAGTTGGTCGTAAATTTAGTATTTCATTGAAAATCACCACGATTTATTGCTTGTGGCTTCCCACTATGCTTGGCAATTCAATCAAACATATGGTTCAGAATGCTCAGCCGAGTCAAAGAGGCTTGATAGTGGTAAAGGGAAGAACGAATTAGCTACACTAGGAACCATATCGTAGCCATGGGACCATGATGAGAACGAACTAACGAAATTGGAATAGTGATGTGATGAGGAGCATCGACGGTAAATAAAATATGTCATTCCCAGTGATGTCCCACCACACCCATCAGAGGAAAGGGGGTCTTACCATTCACCCTTGGAACATGTATTCATTCCTCCTTCCTATCACTATCCACCTCCAATATCTTCCTATGGATCCCAATTCGCCTCTTCTCTCGAGCTTGATTTCATACCATTGCTCTAGGATTCCAGTGTTTCACCCCCATTTTTGAAGGGTGAGCTAGAATCTCCAAGTCAAGGTATGCATGCGAGTGAGTAGATGTTTCAATGTGTATAAGGGTGGTCCTGCCCATGACTCAAGCTTAAAATTTCCCATGCTTTCTAATAAAGGTAGCATGCTCCCATGTATGATGCTACACCTTTCCCAATTATCCACCTTTTATAATAAGTTCTGGAATTCAAGTCTTATTGTTATCTAGTTCCTTCTCCGTGGGAACCATGCCTAAAAACTACTCGTTCGATATTGCGGGTGTTTGCTGTAGATTCCTGACTGATGGAGTCAAAGAGCCCTGGATGAGGTTGTTCAATGGGTTTAGAATATCGGAGTAATGGTAACATGGCTAATGAATGGAACGACAATAGAAAAAAAAGGTGGTTCGGAGGGGATGATGCTCCTAGGGATGACGAGTGTTAGAAGGGGACCTGCCAATGCAAGAATATTATTACCATCCACCCAAAAATGTGCATGTGATGACAACTTAATTGATCACTTGTTTCATATCTCTCCTCTATGGATGGACAAAACCAACCACAATCATTCATCAGGTTCTCCCTTGCAGAAATCAGGGATTCAACCTTTTCCCCTATTGAACCTCTAACCTCCACATGAGAGGGAGCATGCTTGGGAATCAAAGAATTTCTTATTCTATCGGGAGATCAGCGGGGGACCTCTTATTCTACTTGTCCTTACCTACCAAGGAGCAAAGAAAAGAATCACCTCTTCTTCAAAGTCTCTCTAACGAACTAGTTAGCAACTTACTTCAAAATTCACTTCGTTAAGGTATTCACTTTGTTAAGAAGGCGTTGTTTACTTTGTTACTGACTTTTTGTTAAGGTTGTAGAATTCTTTCCTTGACCCTCAAAGCCTGTGCTGAGCATAGAGAACGAAGGTGAAGGGAAGGTTGTGTAGTTCAGGTAAAACCCTCCCTAGATCTATTCCCCTCAAAGCCTGCCTTTCTAGCGCCAAAACATATATTATGGGTGTGGTATTACCCTTTCATACTTTCTTTGCTGATTGATCAAAAAACCCGTGAGTGAAAAGAGATCCCATTCAAGGTCTTCTTTCCTCGTTCTTGATTTTGATTCCCAAAACCCCTATTCTTGTATTGTATGTCCTTAGCTAGAATGAAAAAAGTTTCTCTCTCCTGGTCTCACTCATATGTCAGTCAAAACTCCCCACCCTCAATCACTTTCATTGAAGAAAATAGAAACCCCAAATAATAACCAGGATCACCCTTCCTTTCTGTCTCTTTTTTCGAGAAATAAAATGTAAGGAAGAGCTCAATAACAAGACCTTACCTTCACTGGTTATCCCAACCCAGTAAAACTTTCAATCTGGATATGCCTAAGTAGGACATGACCATAATCAATTAAATAAGATCACTAAAAATAGAGAAAATAATGGGCTATCTTCATTGTCTTTCAAAGTAAGAAGAGGT
This sequence comes from Picea glauca, assembly GCA_000966675.3. Classification (NCBI taxonomy): domain Eukaryota; kingdom Viridiplantae; phylum Streptophyta; class Pinopsida; order Pinales; family Pinaceae; genus Picea; species Picea glauca. The sequence goes on from JZKD02S1515856.1 coordinate 114,209, forward strand.
AATGTTTTATATATATGTATTTGTTCGGGTTGAGGAAGGAGATTGTTTAAAAGTGTAAGAATTCTTTTGTTGAAGGAAATTATGAGGTTAGTTTTCAAGTTAATCTGATCCAGATTCCATGGAAGGGTTTAAGAAGTATGCGTTGGAACTGGAGACTCATATATCAAGTGATATCCACCACAGTGGAAAGGCAAAACCTAGTCCAGTTATATGGATTCACTGTATGATTTGAAAGAACACTTACAACTGAACAATACAACTTGTAGCTGCTTTCTGAAGGTCTCTTGCTCGATCTTTCCCTGGAAATAACGATAAAGAAATAATAGCCACCGATTGCTCGCTTTCTCTTTTCTCCATGTTCCCTAGGACTGAGCTTACCCATAAGTTCCTACCTTATTGAATGAATGCTATGATGAGGCATTACATATGATGATTCCACATATGAGGTTCATACTCTTTCCATACATAGCCAATCATTGCGAGTCATTTCCAAATAGTCATCATAGCCTCCATACATCATTTACAATCATCGCCAACCAAAAAGTCATAGCCTATAGTATTTCATAGCCAGTAGTCATTCCCAGAAATAAGGTTATTTCCATAAGTTCAGCTGATTGACGGTCATATTTCCAGTCATTTCTAGCCAGTCATTGTAAGAAGTTCATAGTAAGCCAGTCATAGTAAGTCAGTCATAGCTGTTGGGCTCATGGGATGGGATACTTGACTTAGATACTTGGGTGGAGGTAGTCATATCCTAGATCAAATTTACATAGATCTCAACACTTGACCCTCTACGTCGACAAAAACATAGCCCTCAAAATCTATCTCGAATTCCACCCAGAACTCGATTTCGACCCCCTACCCTACAGAGAAATTGAACCCCACCCCTACAAAGAACTCGAACTCAATCTTGACCTCAAGCTCAATTACCATATAGAACAAGAGTTACTACCAACTCTATTTGATGGATGATCATTACTTATGATGCACCTAAGGATCATCACCGCATGGTCTCATTCACGCTAGGAAGGAATGCCAGTCAGTGAGGAGGGTGGTGGGTGTTTCCTAGATAGTGATTGATTGATAACATATTGAAAGATGGGCATTCCCACATACAACATAAAAAATCTACCGAGATGGTGGTCCCACAGACGTACAAATGAAGACTAGCCAGGAGGGATACCTAGCCGAGAGAAGACCTAACTAGGAGATCTAACCATAACACCCATACCTACTCATCAGAACCACAAAACTAGAACCTAGACCTTGAACTAGACCCAACCCTAGCCCTTGACCTCGATCTAGACCGAGACCTCGAAATCGACCCAAGAAATATTCCAAGAACTCTTCCAAGAACTTGACCCTCTATGGCCTCTACCTTGAAACACCCTACAAAGCCCTCGAACCTCGATCTCAACGAAACCATAGACCTCTAAATTTGATACCAAACACATGGTACTAACCTCACATATATGCAATATTAGGGCCTACAAATACTCCACATAGAGCAACCCACATAGCCTTTATGCCCCACATATAGCTGGAGATCAGACTTCACATAACCAGTCTCATAGCAAGGTTTTTTTTCATTGTCACAGGGTCATCCAATAGCCAATCATAGACAGATAGAAGGTCATTGCCGATAGCCAATAGTTGATGCCAGAAGTTGATGCACTCGATAGGAGTATTTTCCGATGGTCGATGCATACACGCATTGCCCATCATACCCCATTTCCACACATACCCAATTACCCTAAGTACATGCCAAATCCACTGAACATGAGATGGGACAATACGAGACTAAGTGAGTGAGTGAGTGAAGTGAGTGACTGAGGCACATATAGAAGGTAATTGTCAATATCCAGTTGTCGATATAGATGTCGATGCACTCATGCTGGTACTCAATTCAGGTGTTGATCACTCGATACAAGAGTTGATATTGGTACTCATCCATGTGTTTATGCCAGTACGCGATACATGTGTTGATGCCAGGTTTCAATGCACTTGATTCAAGAGTCGATACAGTCGATGAAATAGACCCTAGAACTTGACCCTCTACCTCTACCTCGAGACCCTCTATCTCGAACTCACTTACCGATATGTAACACATGGTTCCTACATCGAATGAATTGAAGGGAGGGATGAATCAACAATGCTTACTTGCGATGCACCTGTCGAGGATCATGTGACAAACAAGTGATAGTATTTGTTAATCCCAGTATGGGAAGGGAGGTAGGTGGATGATGTTTGATAGTTATTGATTGATTGATATTGAATGTATTCACAGAGGGTTGCTTCTTGTGAGAGGCATTCTTCTTCTAAGAGGGGTGTACAAAAGGACAATGTTCTGAGAGAGATGCACAAAAGGATGGGGGGGAGGAAATAAGAATGTTGACGGGAAGGCATTGATTGATTGCCAACATCTACCGAGAGGAGTTGTACAATGGATGGACTACAACACACATCTACTAAGTGGGGTGGGCCAACAAATGGATCAAACATACATAATCGAGTGAGTGTGTGAGGTGCAAAGATATTGATTGGATGAATGGATGCTGGCCAAGAGAAAGAGAAAGAAAATTGGACATGCAGGACAGAGGGGACGAAATTTAAGGAAGAAATAGTGAGTGTGATGTGGTGCTTAGATTATTTTTTGATATTCACTTATATAATGCAATCATTGCTTGTAATGTTAATGAAATGAGGCTAGGTGCAAGCAGTGAATGAATGGATTATGTGTGCAGTGGGTTAACAACGAATGTGGATGGTTGATGTTAACGAATTCGTGCAATGCATGAATGTTTAAGTTAATGGCTTCGTGTAGTGGAGTGGCATGTCATGGGAACATGGTGGCTGGCTATCTTAGCGATACCTTTGATCCAAGAGATATTTACCAATGCTTTCTAGCTATATATGATTCACCCATTGAGGATCATACACTACAAACAATGGCTATACAAATCATTAATCATACTAGATCTTAAAGTCTAGTCCATGTTAGGAACCTTCCAAGGAAGGGGCACAACCTATACATCACAAGAGATGAACTACACTAGGGAATATAGCCAATCATTGCCAATCATACCAGTCATAGACATACATATAACCCATGCTTTCCTGGAGAGATATTGATGGATTGATTCGATATATGGAAAACATCTATCGCAATGGGGGCTCCAACATAAAACTTCCCACATCTACCAGAATGGGTGGGAGGGACTATGGATGGAAAAATGCTTCCATCTACAGAGAAGGGTGGGCCAATGGACAGTACAGAAATGACACAAGCTCACAATACAACACTAGAGAGGAAGGATTTCAAGCATACACGTTCTGTCTAATCCATTCATTTCAATCCATTACAACCATTACAACCAGTCGATCTAGTCAATCCAGTCAACCATTACCAAAATACATTCAATGAAGTCCAGATACGACAAGTCTATGTGAAATCCAAAGCCCATACCGAGAGTATGAGTTAGGTGCATAGAAGGATATTGATTGGATCATTACACAGATGCTGGCCCTGCTCAGCTAGACAAGGGGGAAAGAAGAAGTGAAGTCTTGTGAGGTGCACTAATTACCCTTACAATCGATAATCCTAGGCATGACATGTTACCAATGACTAGAGCTTACCATTGATCGGACCTGGATGGATACACAACCCTTGATCCTTGGGAACCTTGATCCTTTTCCCTCATCCTTTACCTCATCCCTCATCCTCATCCTTGGGAAACTACAGCCTTGGTACTCCTCCTTTACCTTGAGCCCTATATCCTTTAACTTGATCCCTACAACCTCATCCTTATACCCTCATTCACATCCATATACCCTCATACCTCACCCCTCAATCCACATTCTGTCTGCATTCAACAATCCACACTAGCCAACACTGTACGTGGGTTTCTCGTAACCCCCATTATCTCGGACCAATCCCAGGATGCTAAACATGATACATCCATGCATGAAGTGTTAATTATGACCGGACCACTAACGACTTACTGACCAGATCTAAAATGATACACAACCCACAAAACATGAACTGGGTCAACATACAAACACTATTTGGGGAATCCAACCCCTTTGACCTGTGGGAATCCCAAGAAGGAACACACTATCCGAGCGAATCAACTATGTGAAGTGAGTGGTGAACAAATTTCTTTGAATAATGGCTTCTGTGAATGACTTTCTATGTGTTGTTAGTGGCTTATGTGAATGGATTTGTGCACTGAATGACATGGGGGGTAGGTAGGTGAATGAAGTGAATGGAGACTATGTGAAAACCCAACACGGGAGAATATATGGCACACAGATGGGACAACACATGGTACGACACTATGATCGACACTTTCGAGAACAAATAAACGCCTGCTGATCGATATAACTTGATGCTTCCTGAAGGTAGGTATCTTGAGCGATATTTCTATCCTTGTACACGTTTAATTGCTTCCAACACAGAAAAGAATTTGAGACGTGTTGTTTACTTATGAGCATATCAATTTTTTTCAACGTTACCACTAGACAACGAGAGAAGTACCTCAAATATCCAATATATCTGAGAGAGGAGATGTAACCCATGCGCCATACAAGAGGATGGATAGACATGTTGCTAGAGGGGGTTGCATAGAAACTCGTGGGGGGTGGGGCTAGGGAAGGCAATGAATACATTGATTCTGTGAGTGGCTTGTGCATGGGGGAACATGGTGACTATTGCTTGCTATATATAATTCACCAGTTGATGATTATACGCCATACATTAGCATAAACACCAATCATTGCCAGGAATCATTGCTAGGATTCATTTCCATTGATAGGAGATCATTGTTGTATAGTCGATGAGGAATAGCTAGGATGGGATCATTGGATGGTCTTGGCTAGGATAAGAGGCTACGAGGATGGGCTTATAGGATTGGCTACTCAGATGGGCTTGGCTGCTGGGATGGGATCATGGTCTTGGATGGCTGAACAAAGGAATCTTAACGCTATGGAACAATGCGACTAACATGCCGCAACAACTAGACATACCGAGAGAGAAACATGGTTGGTTCATACTAAATATGATTCTAAAAGGAGGGGATTTAGTAAGCATGCTAGAAGTTGCTTAGATTATTTTTGGATAATTACGTATATAATACAAAAGAATTGAATTTGTATAATAAAAGAGAATCTCTTAAAAATGCTTCCATGCAAGCATTTTATAAATAATAATTTCGTTTTCCGGGTTCCAATAATATATGATCTGGCTGGGTTCCAAAACTCTATTTTTTTCTATGGGTAACTCAATCAATTATTGTTGTTAATATCATTCCTCTCGATAAGGCAGGTTTCAGCAAAAAGAGGCTTTGGCAGGCAGGTGAGGTAACAAACTATTCTAAGTCCATGATTTGAATATTTCATTGGGTCATTTTAGGAGTTGTTCCGGTCGATCAAAAAATCCTTCACCAACTGTGTATTAAATAAATAAAATATTGGGTTGGATAGGCATGGTCGATCCAAAAAATGTATCCAAACACGCGTGTTCTAAATAAAATATTGGTTTTTCTATACCGGCTTGCTACTTATTGGAGTGCCCGCTTCCTTCCCTCTAGCGCTCTCTCAACGGGCATCATCCATGTTATTTCTTTTTCAGGCCCAAAAGTAATGCATCTGGTAGCACACTATGTAATTGTAAGAAAATATAATCACAAATTAATCAAGCTATGGGTACGCACACTAATAAATGCATCTGGTAGGCATGTTATGTAATTGTAATAAAATAGAAAACCAAATTCCCAAGGCTATTTCTGGTTTGTCAGTATGAAGTCGTCTGCACCATTATGGAAACCATCCTTGCTAGGGCAGTAAATATTGGAAAACCTCTCCCACTAGGGTTTTAACTAACTAATTGGGTGGGAGGG
>JZKD02S1515856.1:122238-135902 GCA_000966675.3 Picea glauca
GTAGCCCACACTGGGTGAACCACGTAAATCTGTGTCTCTATTGTATTGTGTATCTTCTGTGTTTTGTTTCCACATTTGTTTTATTTTATTGCTCCATGGTCCTGTTTTTCTAACACAAAGATCCAGATGAAGTTGGTGAGGCGAGCACTTCTGTGATGGTTGTGGGATTGCATGCTGAAAATATGGAAAAATCAGCTCAATGAAGATAGGACTCGCGTGTGGTAAGTATTGGAGCATAGTTTGTGTGTACAAAATTTTGGCACTGCATGGTGAAGGACTTATGGTGCATGAAAGATATCGGTGCATGGAGTGTATGCACTAAATATTGGAACTGTGGGGTATAAAACTGGGGGAGAACACATAATATGGGAGTACAATATTGTGCAATGAATATCGACACCATATATACTTGATGGGTGCATGCATAATAATATTGCATGAGTCACGCACATTGAATATTGTTGATGTGCAGTGAGTGCACATTGAATATGAGCATTGTGCAGAGCAAAATTTTTGGCGCCTGCATAGTGTTGGTGTGCAGTGCGTGCACATGGAATGTCGGTGATGCATGGAGTAGAAATGGAGATACGCATTGAGTATTGGGTGTGAGAGGGTGTGTGATGAATGTTGGTGTGGCACAGAGAAAGGTTGTAATTTGCGTGGAATATTGGTGCCCGACACAAAATTTGTGTGCAATAGATAATGATGTGCGGAACCCAAAAGTTGATTATGCTAAATATTAGTGTCGATATAAAATATGTGCACATTGAATATTGGTGCACTGTATGTGCGCTTGGTATTGCATGTATAGAGAATGCGCACATGGTGGATATGGGTGTATAAAAAAGAATTGGTATACATGTGAGCTTTGAAAGAAAGAAAATGAGAGAAAAGAGGAGAAAAAGTCCTAGATAGAGGAGTCCAAATATTCGCCCAAAATTTTGAATTAGGTTGTTAAATTCACTAGGAATCAGAAGAAAGGATTCTGATACACTTATGGAACATAATGTGCATAGTATTTATGGTTTTCATAAATTATTTAGTCTAACAAATCTTGTTTCCTTCACATTTTGTAGAGTTAACAACAATTGATCAGTACAATATCAACACATAGATCAGAACCATGGAAAATGCACAAAGAAAATACACCCATGAATATGAGGTTAGAAGTTTGTATGAAAATATAGGTGATGAGGGTACATATTCAAATGGACATGTAGAAGACAAGGAAGAAAGATTGAATTTGGTGAAGGCCATAAGATTTTTTCAAAAGGACGTCCAAAGTGATAAAGTTGATAATGATAGGATTATAAAATCAAAGGAGGAAAAATATGGCTTCAACATCAAGTTGCTACAAAGCTTGGACAAAATTGAGAAAAAGATGGATAAGGAGATTGGGTCAAGAAAATCGAGGAGACACAAGTCTCGTGATGAGAGAATAGAAACAAGAAGTGTTGACATGCATCACCATTACTCTCCAATACATTCAACTAGGAGAGTGCACAATAGTTCAATCCCATCTCCTATCAGTAAGCATAAGAGGAGGTCAGGGGTGGATGAGCTACAAGGAGAAATGAACAGGATTAATCCTCCTAGTTTTTATTGTGAGCACAATAAGAATGAGGATCGGGAGACTTGGATGTTGGGCATGAGAAAGTACTTTCAGTTACATAATTACTCTTCACAAGAAGAACGAAGAATTTCCATCTACCAATTCAAGGGAAAAGCATCAATGTGGTGGGACCAATTTTTGCAAGTCCAACACATTGATGAGAGAAAGGTTACTTGGAGGGAATTCAAGAGGTATTTCCAAAATAAATACTTAACCAAACGTTACTATGATAGGAAAATTAAGGAGTTCTTTGAACTCAAGCTTGGAAGTATGACCATGTATGAGTATGAGAGGATATTTTTAGAGCTATTGAAGTATGTTTCTTTCATAAAGGATGAAAAGGTTGAGATTCATAGGTACTTGAGTGGGATGCCATCATTTATCAGTGATAAGATACAATATGATGATCCCAAGACATTGGAGGAAACTATAAGGAAAGGCAAGTGTCTCTATGATTAACATAGAGGAAGACCCACTTACCAAAAGACATGGGAAGACAAGAAGAAAGAAAAGATGGAGTTGAAGATGAAGGGGGCGAAGCCACCATTCTTAAGAAATAATTTTCAGGGACATCCAACTCCTAAGGATCCTAGAATGAAATAGGTAATGGGGAAAAGAACAAGGAAACAATGAATGAAGTGTTTGGGTTGTGAGGGAGATCATATGTACACATATTGTCCTCACATAGGTGAAAAAGTGAGGATTGTTGACAATATACAACACGTTGATACAGTGGAGTACATGGGCAGAAATATTCCTAGGATATATGCATCTCTAGATAAAAAGAAATATGAGTTTTAGTCACATATGATTGAAGTGTAAGGTAATATCAACAACCAACACATTGTTGTTTTAATTGATTTGATAGCTAGTCATAGTTATCTAGATCGTAATATGGTGGAAAGATTTCAATTTCCAAAAAGCAAGTTGGGGAAACCTTGGTCAGTACAACTATAACAAAAGAAAAAAGGAAAATTAATGAGATGGTTAAGTGATGCAGGAGCATCCTTTCCACCTCAACAACATGCCAACATTCCATCACATCAAAGCACATTCAAGGAGGGGAGAGGCGCCAGTCCTCTCATTTTTTCCTCGAATTTAAATTTTAAAATGTAATTAAATGCAATTAACTGTTGAAAGGCTCGAAGAGCCGAGTTGATGCCTTTGTATAGGAATTGGATAGAAAGGCCTTTAATATGGTCTAAGTTGTACATAACTTGAGCATCACCTCAGATCTGAAGTGTTTATGTTCATTCAATGTAATTTTCCTCAGTAGATAGGCATTTTGATGGTGATTATACACCACTAGAGTAGTTGGAGGGAAGGAATCTACGAGTCTCCTCTTGTATAAATCTTTGTAAAATATGCCCAGTCGAGGTTGTTGAATGTTGATTGTAAATCATTGTAAGACAAGGAGAGAGCTAAGACTCAGTTGCAGTCTGAGCTCACAAATTATAATTATCATTCAGATATTAATACAAATGAACATATTTCATTGTTTACGAGTTTCTGTGTTTTATGAATGATGTCATCTGTGTGTTTATGTATGCATATATTGTAGATTTATGAATAGTTTCCATCTACAGGGTAAAGGTATAGTTCACTATCTATTTGAGAGTTTGTTAAGCTGTTCTGGGTTCTTTAGGCTGTGCAAGGAGTGCATGAGAGAGTATTGGAAACTCTGTAGCCAGTGCAAGGAGTGCGCATCTGAGTTCTTTCGAGTCAGAGAAGAACATTCTAGTAGGGAACACTAGAGAAATCACAACTCAAGGGGAGCCTCAAGGTTGTTTATCACTTTGGAGGAGATATTGTGTAGAGGAGGCACAAAGAGACAAAGTTACTGAACACTCTGTAGAGCTCTGCCAGGAGGGCATTGAGCAGGTGCAAATGTGCATAGGTGAATTCTGTTTCGAGTTCAGATAAGAGAGTTGTGTCAAGAAGAGACACCACAGAGTTACTAAATACTCTGTAAGCTCAAAAGGGAGTGCTTTGAGCCAATGCATGTAGTGCACATAACCAACACACTATGAAGTGTTGGAGGAAATCAAAGAGGACTAGAGTTGCAGAACACTCTGGAGGAAGTCCTGTGCAAGGAGTGCACCAGGCCAACACTTAGACGAAGTGTTGAAAGAAATCCATATGAAGGCCAGTCAAGCACATGGAGTGTGCCAGAGGTAAATTAGTTTCACTTTACAAGCTCGGGAGGAAGAGTGTTGGGTTTCCAAGAGGGCACACCAGGAGATAAAACTCGGAAGAGAAGTGGTGCAAGTTTTCACAGTGAAAGCGCAAGTGTGCGTCAGAGCCGAGGTCAAGTTACATTGACAAAAGATTAGAAGGGATAATGCAAGGTATGCACCATAGATGGATTTGCTTCAAGTCCCAATGCTCAGAAAAGAACTGAAGATGAGACCCAAGTTTTCAGGCTAACAAGAGGATCAAAGGCCGTAGCCTTTTGGCATTTGAAAATTCTTCCAATTCAGAAGTTTACAAAATCTCAGGAGGAAGAGTGACAACAATCGTCAGATCAACTGCAAGGGAGAGATCTGGACTGAAAAATTCCATGTCTAGACAGAAGGAGCATGCACAGGAGGAACATATCCTAGCCACTGAATCTGGGCGTGAAGGACCAACAAGCATTGGATCCAGGTAAGGTGCATGAATATTAGTTTATTTTAAAGTGCACAAAAGAGTGGACTTGTGAAGTCCTGAAGTTACGAAACCAGTCGAAACCATCCATCATCTGGAGGGAAAGGTGGCATAATATTTGAGGCTTCGGAGGAATTGCAATCCGGGTATATCTCAGACGCAGAGGTTGCAGAATCCCCGAAGCCTTGAAGTGGCGAAGAAATCTAGACCGTCGTATTTGAAAGGGAAACGCGACGAAAATCTGCACACTTAGTAGGAGTAATACTTTGAAGAAAAGCGGGTAATGAGAAGCTAAAATAGCTGAAGCCCGAAGTCCAAAGTAGATCCTAGATGTTGATCGCCAAGGGATGTGTGGCAGTGGGTAAGCGAGTTCAGGGAGAAGAGATTCGGAGAAATCGCAGAGTGTAAATTAGAAATATTTGCGAAGTCATGAAGAGAGAAGTAGATATGGACAATTGGATCCAGAAGAACACATGGTAGAGATACATGTGTTTTGAAAGAAATCACTGTGGTGAAAAGTGGAGTTGGTGAAGCTAAACTTTCCAAAGGTCGAAGTAGCGAAGTCCACAAGAGTCGTCGACCTGAGGAGGACGCGTGTCAACAAATCAAGGACTTCGGAGAAAATAGTGAGGAGGAAGTGGAGCGTTGACCGAAAATCATCCGAAACTCAAAAGGTAAGAAGCTAAATCCTAGCCATCAATTGCATGGACATGTGGTGTCATATTTGTCACTTCGGTGATAGAGAACTTTGAAGAAAAGAAAGAGTGGAGTGCACATAAATCCCGAAGCCTGAAGTCATGAAGTAAATCTGAACCATCTGCTGGAAATGGATGCGTGGAAAAAGATCTGCCACTTCGGGGAAAAGCCACTCTAGGAGAAAGAAAAGTTTGTTGGAGCTAGAAATCCTAAAGGTCGAAGAGTCGAAGCCAATCATGATCGTTGGATAGAGGGGGACGTGTGTCGCCAGATCGACCACTTAAGAGGTTGAACCTTCGGAAAATTTGAAAGCAGTGAATCAATTGTAGCCAAAGTAGATCTGAGTCATCGGAGGCTGAGGACAGGTGGCGTGTAGATTTACACTTCGAAGATTAGGAACTCCAGAGGTTTTGTGGACTAGTGTTTAGGAATTTGCTGAAGTGTCATAACCCGGAGTTTTTGTGGGCTGTTGATTTGTGCAAGGAGCAGGGACCATCGATCCCTCTCACGATAGTTGAACTTCACTAGTTCAGGGTTAAGAGGAATTGACCACAGCGTGAAGTAAAAACACCCGGAGCTCGAAGCTTCGAAGTTCCCTTTGAGTAGGCGCCTAGTCATCCCCTGAGGTCACATGAAAGAAGAGGCCTAGCATAGGGAGCTAGCACATGTTACTCAAATTTTTTTAAAGGGAACATGGGCTTAGAAGGAGCCCATGGGTTTTCATAGAACCTGGACCTTAGGATAAAAGGGTCCTGTGTAACTTGATATGGGTTCCAGTAGGGGGTGGAATAGCTAATTCAAATCATTATTTTGAATGATCCTAGACCGGGAGGTCAAGCAACCCCGAGGAGAGAGATGGGGTCTGCATCAAGCGATATCAGAGCCTAATTTTTCTTGCATATAGTAGGAAAAGGAAAGAGGAGATAGCCTGATAACATCAAGTAGTATCAGGGGTTTAATTTCTCCTATAGACACCAGGTGGGGTAAGGCAGAGTGTTGATTCTCTCTATGTGATTTCTTGCAAGTGTTCATCATTCCAACAGACATCCAGGTGGATTGGAGGAGATGCTGGAGACACTATCAGTTGTAGAGTAGACATCAGACATCGAGGTGGGATTAAGATAAAGAAATAAAAATTGCTACTAAAGGCCATAGGTGTGGTCAAGGCAAGGACCGCAAACACAAAATCAAGGGAGGGATAGACAAAGAGATCGAAGAGATCAGAGAAGAAATGGACAGGCTGATGCTGAAGATGCAACAAGAGTCACATGTACGTTGGAGGTATGAGTGGCCTATAAAGCAAAGGGATAAATGGCATGTTCAAAAGTTGTTGGCTAGAAGGCAACAACAAGTGTTGAGGAGGTGGTTGAGGGAAGATGAAACCCTTAGTGAGAGAGAGGAGAAGCAAGTTTGCATTTGGAAGCCAAAAGTAGGAGAAAACCTTAGTGACGAGGAGAGGAGATGAAGAATAGATCTCATAGAATGCTAGGAGGGTAGCGATGAAATTTGAGGTTGTCAGATGGGAAATGATAAGAGATCGGTTGATCTCATAGACTTCCAGGAGGGAAGAAGTGAAATCCCATATTTCCAGGTGGGAAAGAGAGATGAGAGGAGACTATCTGAATATCTCATGAACTCAGCTAAAAGTTCATATCAACAAGGAGTGCTGATAGAGGGGGGTCAAATATAAATCTTTATTATCGGGGGAATGGAGATATTCTTTCCATATAGCCTAGCAGAGGCCACTGCGTGTATTTCAGATGAGGAGGTGATGCAACAAGCATCTGAGGAAGAGGTCATGGGGCCAAATGTTTGTGAAGCTAATAGTTTGTGTACTCTAGATGCAACAAAGGAGAGAGAGCCAAAAGTGACTGTCGTAAAAGAGGAGAATGAGAAGACATTAAAATATTCCCAATATATGAGAGAAGAAGAAGAGCATTGCGCAAAATTGCTGAGACTTTTCAGCTAGGAAGTTGAATAGGAGATGACTACAACACTGGATTCTGTAGCAGAAGAGGAAGAAGAAAACATAGATTTCATTGATCTGTGTGAAGAATTGGAAGCCTTGTAGAGAAGGGTGTTAGTTCAAAGTCATCACATTCAACAGAGTAAGTTGGAAACATATGAAGGAGCATACTAGTCTAGGGAGAAGCTAGAGGAAGCTGGGAGTGTACCAGCAACAAAACTGGTAGAAGTTGAGCTATTAGAGGAGATGGCTGGAAAGAGGTCTAGTAAGGAGGCTAGGAAATCTGAATCTATAGGGAAGTGGCAAGTCAAGGCCATAGAATAAGAAAATAGCATGGGATATTAGGTTGATATTCCCTTTACTCAGCATGAGGAGATGTAGTAGAGCAGTCTGCAAATAAAGATCCATCCAACGTAGCAGCTGGAGGAGGTAGTAGAGGAGATACGTAGAATGATGCCGAGGTCAAAAAAATAAGCTGTCAGTAGGAGGAAGTTGAATAGAGGAGGATCTGCAAGAGCAGTAGGGAAGAAGAAACAACATATCAGAGGAGCAGGTGGATAGCTCCAAAGGAGAGTTTGGGATCCTTGGGGTTTCAACAATGGAGCAGAGGGAGACAATAGAAAGAGCTCATGATTTTCCCAGCAGTGGAGTATGATGCAGGAGCATCCTTTCCACCTCAGCAACCCACCAACATTCCAACACATCAAAGCACATTCAAGGAGGGGAGAGGCACCAATCCTCTAATTTTCCCCTCAAATTCAAATTTTAAAATTTAATTAAATGCATTTAAATTTTGAAAGGATGGAAGAGTTGAGTTGATTCCTTTGTATAGGAAATGGATATAAAGGCCTTCAATATGGTATGAGTTGCAAAACTCTTGAGCATATCCTCAGATCTGAAATGTTTATGTTCATTCAATGTAATTTTCCTCAGTAGATAGGCGTTTTGATGGTAATTAGACACCACTAGAGTAGTTGGAGGGAAGGACTTGATGAGTCTCCTCTTGTATAAATCTTTGTAAAATATGCCCAGTAGAGGCTGTTGAAGGTTGATTGTAAACCATTGTAATCCAAGGAGAGAGTCGAGACTCAGTTGCAGTCTGAGCTCACACCTTATAATTATCATTCAAATATTAATACAAATGAACAAATTTCACTGTTTATGAGTTCCTATGTTTTATGCATGTTGTCATCTATGTGTTTATGTATGCATATGCTGTAGATGTATGAATAGTTTCCATTTGCAGGGTAAAGGTAGAATTCACTATCTGTTTGAGAGTTTTTAAAATTGTTCTGGGTTCTTTAGGTTGTGTAAGGAGTGCATGACAAAGTATTGGAAACTATGTAGTCAACGTAAGGAGTGCACATCTGAACTCTTTTGAGTTAGAGAAGAACGTGCTAGGAGGGAAAACTAGAGAAATCACAACTCAAGGGGAGCATCAAGATTATTGAATACCTTGGAGGAGAGATTGTGCAGAGGAGGCACAAAGAGACAAAGTTATTGAACACTTTGTAGAGATTTGCTAGGAGGGCATTGAGCAGGTGTATGTGTGCACATGTAAACTCTGTTTCAAGTTCTGCGAAGAGAGGAGTGTCAAGGAGAGACACCACATAGTTACTGAATACTCTGTAAGCTCAGCAGGGAGTGCTTTGAGCCAGTGCAAGGAGTGCATAGAACCAACACACTCTAAAGTGTTGGAGGAAATCAAAGAGGACCAGAGTTGTTGAACACTCTGGAGGAATTCCTATGCAAGGAGTGCACTAGGCCAACACTTAGATGAAGTGTTGAAAGACAACCATCTGAAGGCTAGTCATGCGCAAGGAGTGTGCCAGAGGTAAATTAGTTTCAATTTACAAAATTAGGAGGAAGAGGGTTGGGTTTCCAAGTGGGCACACCAGGAGATAAAACTCAAAGGAGAAGTGGTGCAAGTTTTCACAGTGAAAGCACAAGTGTGCGCCAAAGCTGAGGTCAAGTTACATTTACAAAATATCATAAGGGTTAGCGCAAGGTGTGCACCGGAGACGAAATTGCTTCAAGTTACAAGGATTAGAAGAAGTAGTGCATACGAGACTCAAGTATCTAGTCTCACCGGAGGATCAAAGGCCACATCATTTGACATTTGAAACTTCTTCCAATTAAGAAGTTTACAGAAGCTCATGAGGAAGAGCGACAACAACCATCAGATCAACTGCAAGGGAGAGATATGGACCGATGAATTCCATGTCTAGACAGAAGTAGTGTACGTAAGAGGAAAATATCCTAGCCATCAGATCTGGGTGCGAAGGACCAACAAGCATTGGATCTAGGTAAGGTGCATGCATCTTAGTTTCTTTTAAAGTGCACAAAAGAGAGCGGACTCGTGAAGTCCCGAAGTTTAGAAACCAGTTGAAACCGTCCATCGTTCGAAGGGACATGTGCCATAAGATATGAGACTTCATAGGATTGTCACTTCAAGGAGATCTCAGATATGGAGGTCATAGAATCTTCGAAGTCCCGATGATCTAGAATATGATCCAGGGACCAAAATGGGTCCAGGAAGGCCTGAAATTGAAAGTGCCCAGAATGGCTTCAAAACGAACGTGGGCGTAGGCCTTGTCGATACATAACCAACGACTATGACTAGGAGCTAAAATAGTGTAGGGGAGCATGGAGTATAGGGACAGGGCGATATGGCCACCGCACATGACTAGAGACCAACAGATAAGGGGCCAGTGCACCAGCAGCCAACGCATGGCCACGTGGAAGGCACCATATGACTAGGATCCCGGGTTTCGGGGGATGCGCCATTTATTTTCCCAAAATTGGGTTAGTAACTATATAATATGATTTTTATTGGATTTTTCAGCAGTTTTGTGGGATTTTGGTCATTTTTGGATGATCTTGGGCCCTTTTTGAGGCTAGATCTTGGGGAGAAGTTCGAAGGTTGTTATCCACTTCAAGTCTATATAAACTAGAGGTTCTTGAATCCATAAAGGGGGTTTCAGAATAGGAAAATGCTGAAGAATTGTTTAGCCAAAGCCATTTTTATGCAGTGCAGCTTTGCGGGCCATTTCTGGGAGCTTCGTTCATCTGTTTTCGGTGCCGTCATTTTTTATGGGTTCTTGAGATATAGAAGAACAAATATAGCTCATTTTTGGAATTCATTGTCACTTTTATGATGTAAATTTGAAGCATCAAACATAAATAAGAAAGTCTCACTCATTGAGACAAAGGGCCATAGATGTAGGCGAGATTGTCAAACTCCGTTATCACTTTGGTGTTTATGGTTTTATGTTCTTCATGCTTATTTTTAGATCTGTATATTGGGAGATTTAATCCATTTTTGGAGGATCAAGTGGTATCAGAGCTAGTTGAAGGTTGGTTTTTTAGTTTGCATGATTACCAGGGAAAGGCTAAATCATGGTGAAGGCGAGCTTGTTGAAGAGAATCCTGAGATTGGATCGAGAAAGAGAAATTCTCAAGGTGAGAAGATGGCATCAGAAGAGGGAATTTCTCATGATGAGAAAGAATTTCTAAAGACTTTCTTCACCATGTCGGAGATGATGAAGGTTCTATATGAGGATTGCTTGGAACAGAAGAGACCGATTCTAGGTGTGAATCTTCAAAAGTCAAAATTGAAGAAGGAGAGGACCATCCTCAAATTCCTCCTTCACCTCCTTCTTCTCCATAAACTTCTTCTTATTCTTCAAGTTCAAGTTCTAAATCCACTACAAGAAAACATTCCCATAAACATAAACAAGAAATTCCTTTACTTAATCTTGATGTGAAATTTGAATTACCCATGTATGATGGTGAATTCAATGCAGAGAGGCTTGATAACTGGGTTGGACAGATGGAGGTTTATTGCAATGTGCAACAAATCAAGGATGAGGCAAATCAAATAAAGTTGGTATCGCTTAGACTTGTAGGCACAACACTCATCTGGTGGCAAAGCAAGTTGCAAAATGGCATGCAACAAGTGTGTAATGTATTTCCATCATGGCAAGTTTTTGTTTCTGCACTTAGAAATCAATTCTATCCTTTGGGTTATAAAGAGAAGGCTTTAATTGAATGGCAAGGTATTAAACTAAGAAAAGGTAAAACAATGCAAGAATAGACTGATGGATTTGATAAAATGGTATTGATGTTAGATATTCCTTTACATACCCAAGTAACTCTTATCAAGTATATAAGAGGTTTATGTGCACATATTCATAAAACTATATTTATGTTTGGACCTACTAATATTGATGACGTTTATGTTGAAGCAATATACATTGAGGTAGGGAAAACATGAGTTGGTGTATTAGGGGAATCGTCTTCAAGGAAAGAGGACAAAAGGAAGTGGAATGGAAAGAAGGAAAATCCAGTGGCGCGAAAGGAAGAGAAGCCCTCTTGCAAACATTGGAAGAAATAAGAGCATGATGGGGACCATTGCTGGAAATTGCATCTCGAGAAGAGACCGAAGTGGTTCAAAGAGAAGAAAGGGAGGAAAATAGTTGAACAACATCACGACCAACAGACTTAGGATCAGATTCATGTGATGAATGTAAAGTTTCATTGGTTGGTTTGGCAGGTAAAAATGGTGATGGATTTGATTCTTGAAGTAAATTGTTTCACATAAGGGTCATAATGAGGCATACTAAGGTCAACACATTGATAGATATTGGATCTCAATCTAACTTGATTTCAAAATAATTGGTTAAACAATTGGGATTAAACACTCAGATGCATCATAATCCTTACACACTTAAATCGATGAACTCATGCCGGTATCATGTAGGTACTCAATTCAGGTGATGATCACTCGATACAGGAGTCAATATTGGTACTCATTTAGGTGCTTATACCGATACTCGATACATGTGTCGATGGCAGGTTTCAATGCACTTGATTCAAGAGTCGATACAGTCGATGAAATAGACCCTAGAACTTGACCCTCGACATCTACCTCAAGACCCTCTATCTCTAACTCACTTACCGATACATAAGACATGGTTCCTACATCGAATCAATTGAAGGGAGGGATGAATCAACAATTCTTACTTACGATGCACTTGTCGAGGATCATGCGACAAACAAGTGATAGTCTCTCGTAGTCCTAGTATTGGAAGGGAGGTAGGTGGATCATGCTTAATAGTTATTGATTGATCAATATTGAATGTCTTTTGAGAGGGGTGCCTCTTCTGAGAGGGGTTCTTCTTCTGAGAGGGGTGCGAAAAATTATAGTATTCTGAGAGGGATGCACAAAAGGATGGTGGGAGGGAAACATACATGTTGACGGGAAGGCATTGATTGATTTCCAACATCTACCGAGAGGATTTGTACAACAGACAGACTACAACACACATCTACTGAGTGGGGTGGGCCAACAGATGGATCAAACATACATAACCGAGTGAGTGTGTGAGGTGCACGGATATTGATTGGATGAATGGATGTTGGCCAAGAGAAAGAGAAAGAAAAGAAGACATGCAGGACAGAGGGGACAAAATTTAAGGAAGAAATAGTGAGTGTGAGGTGGTTCTTAGCTTATTTTTGGATATTCACTTATATAGTGCAAGCATTGCTTGTGCTGTTAATGAAACCAGGCTAGGTGCAAGCAATGAATGAATGGATTATGTGTGCAGTGGGTTAAAAAAAAATGTGAATGGTTGATGTTAACGACTTCTTGCAGTGCATGAATGTTTTAAGTTAACAACTTCATGTAGTGGAGTGGTGTGTCATGGGAACATGGCGGCTGGCTATGTTAGCGATACCTTTGAGCCAAGAGAGATTTACCAATGATTTCTAGATAGATATGATTCACCTGTTGAGGATCATATGCTACAGATAGTGGCTATACAAATCATACCTCATACTATATCTTAAAGTCCAGTCCACGTTAGGAACCTGCCAAAAAAGGAGCACAACCTATAAATCACTAGAGATGAACTACACCAGGGAATATAGCTAGTCATTTCCAATCATAGCCATACATATGACCCATGCTTTCCTGGAGAGATATTGATGGATTGATTTGATTGACAGAAAACATCTACCACAATGGGGGGTCCAACAGACAACTTCCCACATCTACCGAAATGGGTGGGAGGGACTAGATGGACAACTGCTGCCATATACAGAGCAGGGTGGGCCAACGGACAGTACAAAAACGACACAAGAACACAATACAACACTAAAGAGGAAGGAGTTCAAGCATACACGTTCTATCTAATCCATTTAGTTCAATCCATTACAGCCATTACAACCATTACAACCATTACAACCAGTCAATCTAGTCAATCCAATCAATCCATTACAAAAAGATGTTCAATGAAGTCTAGATACAACAAGTCTATGTGAAATCCAGAACCCATACCGAGAGTGTGAGTTAGGTGCATAGAAGGATATTGATTGGATCATTACATAGATGTTGGCCCTTCTCGACCAGACAGGGGGGGGGTTGAAGAAGTGAAGTCTTGTTGCACTGATTACCCTTACAACCGATTCTCCCAGGCAAGACATGTTACCAATGACCAGACCACTCATTGCATACCATTGATAAGACCTGGACAAATACACAACCCTTGATCCTTGGGAACCTTGATCCTATGCCCTCATACTTTACCTCATCCCTCATCCTCATCCTCATCCTTGGAAAACTACAGCCTTTGTTAAGCCCTAATATTGGCTCATTACCCCTTAATTGGGGCATATTACATTAGTAATGTTATTTTATTTATGTCGGCTTTATTCCATTAGTTGTAATTATACCTCCTAGTC
>JZKD02S1515856.1:137897-162725 GCA_000966675.3 Picea glauca
ACTCAAACAAAAGGTACTATTGGAATTGCACACCTCTCCAGTAGGAGGGCACTCAGGATTTTTGAAAACCTACCATAGAGTCAAGAAGGATTTTTTTGGGGATGGGCTTAAAACTGATGTTCAAAGGTTTGTTGCAGTATTTTTGGTTTGCCAAAAAAACAAGGTGGAAACAATTAAGACCCCGGGTCTTTTACAACCATTAGCCATCCCAAGTCAGTGTTGGGAGGAGGTTTCCATGGATTTCATCACAGGGTTACCGAAGTCTGAAGGAAAGAGTGTCATCATGGTGATTATTGATAGATTGACCAAGTATGCACACTTTTGTGCACTCTCTCATCCCTTCAAAGCTAGTACAGTTGCCACTGTATTCATGGAGACAGTTCAAAAGCTACATGGCAACCCAAATATTATTGTAACTGACAGAGTTCCCATCTTCACTGGAAAATTTTGGACATAATTATTTTCTTGTTTGGGTACTCAATTGGCTCATAGCTCATCCTATCATCCTTAATCTGATGGACAAACCGAGATAGTGAACAAATGTCTGGAAGGCTACCTTCGTTTCTTTGTCTCTGATAAACAAACACAATGGTTCAAATGGTTACCCTTGGCACAATGGTGGTATACCACTTCCTTTCATACTGCAACAAAACATACACCATTTATGGCATTCTATGGATACCACCCTCCTTCCATCAGTTCTTATCTAAAAGAAAAAATAAATGCCTACTTATCGATATAACTTGATGCTTCCCGAAGGTAGGTATCTTGAGTGATATTTCTATCCTTGTATACGTTTACTTTCTTCCACCACAGAAAAGACTTTGAGACGTGTTGTTTTCTTACGAGCATATCAATTTTGTTCAACGTTACCACCAGACGATGAGAGAATTACCCCAGAGTTTCACCATACCCAAGAGAGGAGATGTACCACATGCGCCATACAAGAGGATGGATAGACATGTTGCTAGAAAGAGTTGCATAGAAACTCGTGGGGGTGGGGCTAGGGAAGGTAGTGAATAAATTGATTCTGTGAGCGTCTTGTGCATGGGGGAAGATGGCGACTATTGCTTGCTATAGATAATTCACTAGTTGATGATTATACGCCATACATTAGCATAAACACAAATCATTGCCAGGAATCGTTGCTAGGATTCATTGCTACTGATAGAAGATCATTGCTACATAGTCGATCATGAATAGTTGGGATGGGATCATTGGATGGGCTTGGCTGGGATAAGAGGTTACTCGGATGGGCTTATAGGATTGGATACTCAGATGGGCTTGGCTCCTGGGATACTTGGCTTGGATTAGGGGCTTGGATTCTGGGATGGGATGAAGGGCTTGGATGGATGAACAAAGGAAGATTAATGCTATGTTACAATGGTGACTAACCTGTTGCAACAACTAGACATCCGGAGAGAGAAACATGGTTGGTTCATACTGAATATGATTATGAAAGGAGGGGATTTAGTAAGCATGCTAGAAGTTTCTTAGCTTATTGTTGGATAATTATGTATATAATAAAAAAGAATTGAATTTGTCTAATAAAAGAGAATCTCTTGAAAACATTTCCACATGCGCATTTTATAAATAATAATTTCGTTTTCCGTGTTCCAATAATATATGATCTGGCTTGGTACCAAAACTCTATTTTTTTCTATGGGTAACTCAATGAATTATTGTTGTTAATATTATTCCACCTAATAAAGCAGGTTTCAATAGAAAGAGGCTTCGACGGACAAATGAGTTAACAAACTATTCTAAGTCCATGATCTGAATAGTTCGTTGGGTCTTTTTAGGAGATGTTCTAGTCGATCAAAAAATTCTTCGCCAACCATGTATTAAATAAATAAAATATTGGGTTGCACAGACATGGTCATTCCAAAAAATGTATCCAAGCGCGTGTGTTCTAAATAAAATATTGGTTTTTTTGTACCGACATGATACTTATTGGAGTGCCCGCTTCCTTCCCTCTAACGCTCACTCAATGGGCATCATGCATGTTCTTTCTTTTTCAAGCCCTAAAGTAATGCATCTGGTCGCACGCTATGTAATTGTAAGAAAATATGATCACAAATTAATCAAGCTATGGGTACACACACTAATAAATGCGTCTAATAGGAATGTTATGTAACTATAAGAAAATAGAAAAACAAATTCCTAAGGTTGTTTCTGGTTTGTCAGTATGAAGCTGTCTGCCCCATTATGGAAACCATCCTCGCTAGGGAAGTAATTGTTGGAAAACCTCTCCCAGTAGGGGTTTAACTAACTAATTGGGTGGGGGGGCATGCTTCAGGTGAGTCCCTTCGGGTCCTTGTTTGGAGGGGGTCATACATGTATGATCCATCTGGGTTCCAGACTAACATTTTTCTTTTTGAAAATAGCTTATTTAGTGCACGTAAGGTGATTCCTTCATCTCCTTTAAGGAAGGTGGAAGCAGGCTTAGGAAGGTGAGGAAAAATTCAAAGTAAATGGCCCAAAGAAGGAAAATTTTGTATGTTGGGGTAGTCCCAATTGATCAGAAAAACGCTTCCAAACGAGCTTTGAAGTTAATAACAATTTTGTTTTGTTGGGGGAGGTTAAACATGTGTATGATGCATCAAGAATACAGAACTATAATTTTTCAATAGTCAACTTGCTTCCTTTCATAATTTCCATATCCTTTGGCCTTAGCGCCTGAATCCAGTAGTATAAAGAAATAACATTTATAACCACAATCTAAACTGGCTTCATTCTAAGATTTACTCTTGTATGAATTAGGTGGGGGGCTGACCCCAGGTTGGGTTGGTATGGGACATTGAAACCCTTCCCAAACAAACTTTTGAGTATTAACCATTTTGTTCTTAGGGGGTACGAGAGAATAGGAGATTCCAGCAAGGGAGAGAACTCAAGTTTTTATTAATACAAATCATAATTTCATGCCTTTACACTTAGTACTTCCTAGAATTTAGGGTGGCTGCAATTAGAGGATTAGTTTCTTAGTTTCAAACCGATTAGATTTACATTTTTGAGCTCTATGAAAATGCCCTTTTGAACCTTATATGTAATAACTACCACGGTTCCTAGGAGATTATTGGTAGTGTGTTTTTTGGGGTTCGCACCTTTGTTTGGGTGTTTTGACTGTGGATAGACCTTATCTTGGCTTAGGAATCCTTTTCCCAGGGGGATTTTTAGCCCCAGCTCAGGGGTGACTTACTGCTGAGAGTTTCTGAGTGCCATAGTTTATGGCTGAGAGGAACATCTGATGTC
The DNA here is from genome assembly GCA_000966675.3 of Picea glauca. Taxonomy (NCBI): domain Eukaryota; kingdom Viridiplantae; phylum Streptophyta; class Pinopsida; order Pinales; family Pinaceae; genus Picea; species Picea glauca. The sequence continues at coordinate 141,150 of JZKD02S1515856.1, forward strand.
TATTCATAGTTGGTGGATTACAACAAAAGATAAGTTTCTTCTTATGTGTATTATTCTTTGAGTAATGTGCATATACATGTTAAATATATTATGTGATACATTTGTGTGTGTGTGTGTGTGTGTGTGTGTGCGCGCGCGCGCGTGGATTATATATGTTGTAGAACTTCATGTTTGTTGCATATGTAGGGCATGGGTCATGACAGTTTATATTGTTTAATATATGAATTATTATGTTGTTTATGTCTATATAATTGGTACATAATTATGTTGGGATGTGCATGTATTGTTATTTCTGCATAAATGTTGTAGATGTAGAGTGTAATAGTTATTAAGTCTTTCCTATTAGATAATTCCATGGTAGCGGTTATGGAATTCTTAGGAAAGGATTGAATCATCGCATGTGAAAAGTGGTATTATTTTGTGCGAGAATGGGACATATCCAATGTGCGGCATAGGAATGGTTGTGCGCATAGTTGTATTATGAATTCTTTCTTCTTTTATAGTTTTTATCTTGTTAAGTAACTTTAGCAGTAATTGTATGGGTTCTAGCGTGAAGCTAGAAATGTCACACATGTTGAGGAACATTCGATGCGGCCAACACAATGAAAATTGAGTGTTCATAATTGCTAAGACATATTTGTTGTGTGCGGTATGAGACCAATTCCGTGCACTAGGAAAACATAGTGGCATGTAGCACAAGGCTAGTCGTGCGCTTTGTTGGTTTCAACAAGTTACTTCTAAAGAAGAAAGAATTGATATCATAGATTTATATAGCGAAGTTGCAGTGGTGGATACTTTACAATGTGGTAACGAGACTCAACTATGAGGTTGGATACATCACAATGTGGTATAAGAGCCCAAATTTTGATGTGAAATGGCATTTGAGCAGAGCTAGGGACGTTACAAAGTGGTATCAGAGCTCAAATTTTGATGTGACATGGAATTTGAGTAGAGATGGGGACATTAAAAGGTGGTATCAAAGGTCTTTGTTCAACACTAGCTTTGTATGGGCCAAACATCCAGATGAAGTTGGTGAGACGAGCATTTATGTGATGGTTGTGGGATTGCATGCTGAAAATATGGAAAATTCAGCTCAATGAAGATAGGACTCGCGTGCGCTAAGTATTGGTGCATAGTTTGTGCGTACAAAATTTTGGCACTGAATGGTGCATAACATATGGTGCGTGAAATATATCGGTGCATGGAGCGTATGCACTAAATATTGGAACTGTGGGGTGTAAAATTGGGGGAGCACACGTAATATGGGAGTACAATATTGTGCAATGTATATCGACACCATATATAATTGATGGGTGCATGCATAATAATATTGCATGAGTCATGCACATTGAATATTGTTGATGTACAGTGAATGCACATTGAATATGGGCATTGCGCAAAGCATAATTTTTGGCACGTGCATAGTGTTGGTGCGCAGTTTGTGCACATGGAATGTTGGTGATGCATGGAGTAGAAATGGAGATATGCATTGAGTATTGGGTGTGAGAGAGTGTGTGATGAATGTTGGTGTGGCGCATAGAAAGTTTGTAATTTGCATGGAATATTGGTGCCCGACACAAAAGTTGTGCTCACTAGATAATGATACGCAAAACCCAAAAGCTGAGCATGCTAAATATTAGTGTCGATATAGAAGATGTGCACATTGAATATTGGTGCACTGTATGTGTACTTGGTATTGCATGTATAGAGCATGTGTGTATGATGGATATGGGTGTATAACAAAGAACTGGTATACATGTGAGCTTTGAAAGAAAGAAAAGGAGAGAAAAGAGGAGAAAAAGTCCTGGACAAAGGAGTCCAAATATTCGCCCAGAATTTTGAATTAGGTTGTTAAATTCACCAGGAATCAGAAGAAAGGATTCTAATACAATTATGGAACATAATGTGCATATTATTTTTGGTTTTCATAAATTATTTAGTCTAACAAATCTTGTTTCCTTCACATTTTGTAGAGTTAACAACAATTGATTACTATAGGATCAACACATAGATCAGAACCATGGAATATGCACAATGAAAATACACCCATGAATATGAGGTCAGAAGGATGTATGAAAATATAGGTGATGAGGGTACATATTCAAATGGACATGTAGAAGCCAAGGAAGAAAGCATGAATTTGGTGAAGGCCATAAAATTTTTGCAAAAGGATGTCCAAAGTGATAAAATTGATAATGATAGTATTATAAAATCAAAGGAGGAAAAATATGGCTTCAACATCATGTTGCTACAAATCTTGGACAAAATTGAGAAAAAGATGGATAAGGAGAATGGGTCAATAAAATTGAGGAGACACAAGTCTCGTGATCAGAGAATAAAAACAAGAAGTGTTTACATGCATCACCATTACTCTCCAAGACATTCAACTAGGAGAGTGTGTTGTAGTTCAATCCCATCTGCTATCAGTAAACATAAGAGGAGTTCAGGTGTGGATGAGCTACAAGGATAAATGAACAGGATTAATCCTCCTAGTTTTTATGGTGAGCACAAGAAGGATGAGGATGGGGAGACTTGGATGTTGGGCATGAGAAAGTACTTTCAGTTATATAATTACTCTTCACAAGAAGAAGGGAGAATTTCCATCTACCAGCTCAAGGGAAAAGCATCAATGTGGTGGGACCAATTTTTGCAAGTGCAACACATTGATGAGAGAAAGGTTACTTGGAGGGAGTTCAAGAGGTATTTTCAAAATAAATACTTAACCAAACGTTACTATGATAGGAAAATTAAGGAGTTCTTTGAACTCAAGCTTGGAAGTATGACCATATATGAGTATGAGAGGATATTTTTAGAGCTACCAAAGTATGTTTCTTTCATAAAAGATGAAAAGGTTGAGATTCAAAGGTACTTGAGTGGGATGCCATCATTTATTAGTGATAAGATACAATATGATGATCCCAAGACATTGGAGGAAACTATAAGAAAAGGAAAGTGTCTCTATGATCAACATAGAGGAAGACCCACTTACCAAAAGACTTGGTAAGACAAGAAGAAAACAAAGATGTTGTTGAGAATGAAGGGGGCCAAGCCACCATTCTTAAGAAATAATTTTCAGAGACATCCAACTCCTAAGGATCCTATAATGAAATAGTTAATGGGGAAAATACCAAGGAAACAACCAATGAAGTGTTGGGGTTGCGAGGGAGATCATATGTACATAGATTGTTCTCACATAGGTGAAAAAGTGAGGATTGTTCACAATATACAACAAGTTGATACAATGGATCTACACAACACTAGATAACAAGAAAGATGAGTCTTAGGCACATATGATTGAAGTGGAAGGTAATATCAACAACCAACACATTGTTATTTTAATTGATTCGAGAGCCAGTCATAGTTATCTAGATCATAATATGGTGGAAATATTTCAATTTCCAAAAAGCAAGTTGGGGAAACCATGGTCGGTACAACTATAACAAAATAAAAAAGGAAAATTAATGAGATGGTTAAGTGATGTAGGAGCATCCTTTCCACCTCAGAAATGCGCCAACATTCCATCACATCAAAGCATATTCATGTAGGGGAGAGGCGACAATCCTCTCATTTTTTCCTCGAATTTAAATTTTAAAATGTAATTAAATGCAATTAAATGTTGAAAGGATGGAAGAGATGAGTTGATGCCTTTGTATATGTAGTGGATAGAAACGCCTTTAATATGGACCGAGTTGTACACATCTTGAGCATCGCCTCAGATCTGAAGTGTTTATGTTCATTCAATGTCATTTTCCTCAGTAGATAGGTGTTTTGATGGTGATTACACACCACTAGAGTAGTTGGAGGGAAGGACTTGACGAGTCTCATATTATATAAATCTTTGTAAAATATGCCCAGTATAGGTTGCTGAAGGTTGATTGTAAATCATTGTAAGCCAAGGAGAGAGCCGAGACTCAGTTGCAGTCTGAGCTCACAAATTATAATTATCATTCAGATATTAATACAAATGAACGGATTTAATTGTTTATGAGTTTCTGTGTTTTATGAATGTTGTCATCCGTGTGTTTATGTATGCATATGTTGTAGATTTATGAATAGTTTCCATATACAGGTTAAATGTATAATTCACTATCTGTTTGAGAGTTTTTTAAGTTTTTTCTAGGTTCTTTATGCTGCGCAAGGAGTGCACAACAGAGTATTGGAAACTCTATAGCCAACACAAGGAGTGCGCATCTGAACTCTTTTGAGTTAGAGAAGAACGTTCCAGGAGGGAACACCAGATCAATCAAAACTCAAGGGGAGCCTCAAGGTTTTTGAACACCTTGGAGGAGATATTGTGTAGAGGAGGCATAGAGAGACATAGTTACTGAACACTCTGTAGATCTCTGCCAGGAGGGCATTGAGCAGGTGCAAGTGTGCACAGGTGAACTCTGTTTCGAGTTCAGAGAAGAGAGGAGTGTCAAGGAGAGACACCAGAGAGTTAATAAATACTTTGTAAGCTCAACGAGGAGTTTTTTGATCCAGTGCAAGGAATGAACAAAACCAACACACTCTGAAGTGATGGAGGAAATCAAAGAGGACCAAAGTTGAAAAACACTCTGGATGAAGTCTTGTGTAATGAGTGCACCAGGCTAACACTTAGAGGAAGTGTTGAAAGATATCCATATGAGTTCCAGTCAAGTCTAAGGAGTGCATAAGAGGTAATTTAGTTTCACTTTACAAGATCAAGAGGTATAGCGTTGGGTTACCAAGAGGGAATACTAGGAGATAAAACTCAGAAGAGAAGGGGTGCAAGTTTTCAAAGTGAAAGCACAAGTGTGAGCCAGAGCTGAGGTCAAGTTACATTGACAAAAGATCAGAAGGGATAACTAAAGGTGTGCATTGGAGATAGACTTGATTCAAGTCCCAAAGCTCAAGAGAAGAAGTGAAGAGGAGACCCAAGTATCAGGGCTCACAGGAGGATCAAAGGCCACAACCTTTTGACATTTGAAAATTCTTCCAATTCAGAAGTTTACAGAAGCTCAGGAGGAAGAGCGACAACATCTGTTAGATCAACTGCAAGGGAAAGATCTGGACTGATGAGTTCCATGTGCAGACAGAAGGAGCGTGTGTAGGAGGATCATATCCTAGCCACCGGGTATGGGCATGAAGGACCAACAAGTGTTGGATCCAGTTAAGGTGCATGAATATTAGTTTCTTTTAAAGTTCACAAAAGAGAGTGGACTCTCGAAGTCCCGAAGTTATGAAACCAGTCAGAACCATCCATCGTCCTGAGGGATAGGTGGCATAAGATCTAACGCTTTGAGGTAATGACACTCTGGGTATATCTTGGATGTGGAGGTTGCAGAATTTTCGAAGTCCAAATGTGGCGAAGAAATCTAGACCGTCAGATCTGGAAGGGACACACGGCGAAAATCCACACACTTTGGAGGAGAAAAAATTTGAATAAAAGCAGGTAAGGTGAAGCTAAAATAGTTGAAGCCCGATGTCCAAAGTAGATCCTAGACGTTGATCACCAGGGGATGTGTGGCAACGGGTAAGCGAGTTCGAGGAGAAGAGCTTCAGATAAATTGCAGAGTGTAAAGGGGAAATATTCACGCAGAGCGAAGTAGATCTAGACTGTTGGATCCAGAAGAACATGTCGTGGAGATACGTGTGTTTAAGAAGAAATCACTTTGGCGAAAAGTGGAGTTGGTGAAGCCAAACCTTTCGAAGGTCGAAGTAGTGAAGTCCACATGAGCCTTCGATCTGAGGAGGATGTGTGTCAATAGATCGAGGAATTTGGAGAAAATAGCAAGGAGGAAGTGGAGCGTTGACCGGAAATCATCCGAAGCTCCAAAAGTAAGAATCTAAATCCTAGCTGTCAATTTCTTGGACACGTGGTGTCATCTTTGTCACTTTGGTGATAGAGCACTTCGAGTACAAGAGATAGTGGAGTGCATAGAACTCCCAAAGCTCGAAGTCACGAAGTAAATCTGAGTTGTCTGTTGGAAAGGGACACATGGTGGAAGATCTTCCACTTCGGGGAAAAGCCACTTCAGGAGAAAGCGGAGTTTGTTGGAACCACAACTAATAAAGTCCAAAGAGACAAAGCCAATCATGACCATTGGATAGAGGGGGATGTGTGTCACCAGGTCAACCACTTCGGAGGTTTGATCCTTCGGAGAATTCGCAAGAGGTTTATCAGTTGAGCCATAGTAGATCTGAGTCATCGGAGGTCGATCACATGTGTAGTGCATATTTACACTTCGAAGATTAGAAACTCCAGAGATTTTGTGGACTAGTGTTTCAAAATTCGCCGAAGTGTCGGAGCCCAATTTTTTTGTGGGTTGTTGATTTGTGTGAGGAGTAGGAATCGTTGATCCCTCTCGTGGTAGTTGAACTTCTCCAATTCAAGGTTCAGAGGAATTGACCGCAGTGTGAAGTGAAAACATCTGGATGTCGAAGCTTCGCAACACCCTTTGAGTAGGCACCTGGTTATCGCCCGAGGTCACATGAAAGAAGAACCCTAGTATAGGGATCTAGCACATGTTACTCAATTTTTTTAAAAGGGAACATGGGCTTAGCAGGAGCCCACGGGTTTTCATGGAACCTGCACCTTAGGAGAAAAGGGGCATGTGTAACTTTATTTGGGTTCCAGCAGGGGGCCAAATAGATAGTTCAACTCATTCTTTTGAATGATCCTAGATAGGGAGGTTGAGCAACCCCTAGGAGAGAGACGAGGTCTGCATCAAGAAATATTAGAGCCTGATTTTGCTTGCAGATAGCAGGAAAAGGCAAGAGGAGATAGCCTGATAACATCAAGTAGTATTTGTAGAAATTTTGATACACTTAATGTATTTCCTACGATTCTCCTGATCTAACAATTATATGCCACTGTTAAATATAGAATCACTTCTACTATTATTCTTGTGGAAAATTAAACCACGATCACAACCACAATCACAAAGTGAAATATCAAGAACACATAACACATAAGTTTTACCGGGAAAACGTAAAGCTAGAAACCCCACTATCATATATTATGTATATCATGAATCATGAAACAATCTCATACAAAACTCTAATCCAAGAGCTGTCAGTACAATATAATCGTCTCACACTATCATACACAAATCAACAAATACATGTGCCAATTCTTGTGTCCAGACAACTTGCCTCCTCTGCACAATCTCTGCAATTCAAATTCTCACAATCGAATACAATTTCCTAGTTTGCACATGCTCATAAGCATATCCACTGCATGTGTGATCAAATCACAACTGATAGCCAAACTGTCCCTTTCACCTGTTATCTCAACTAGGTATCCACTGGATTTGACATGCATGTAGTTAACCATGGTGAATCTTTAGTTGCATGTGAGTTCACTGATTAACTGAACTCTCACTAGTGCATGTTTAGTTACAACTAGCACAACTAATATTAACTCACTTAACTACACTGATAATTCTGTTACAAATCCAACTCACTCAGTTATGAATGAAATAATAGATTAATATTTATTGTCTAATTTATTTAAGGGAAAAGTAAATTAGACACATGTTTCTTGTTGACTTTTCAACAATATCAGAGGTTTAATTTCTCCTGTAGACAACAGGTGAGGGAAGGCAGAGTCTTGATGATCTCTATGCGATTGCTTGCAAGTGTGCAGCAGTCCAACAAACATCCAGGTGAGTCATAGGAGAAGTTGGAGACACTCTCAGTTGCAAAGTGGACATCAGACATCTAGGTGGGTTGAAGACAAAGAAAAAAAATGGCTACTGAAGGCCATAGGCATGGTCAAGGCAAGGACCGCCAACATAAAATCAAGGCAGAGATGGACAAGGAGATCGAAGAGATCAAAGAAAAAATGGACATGTTGACGCTAAAGATGCAGCAAGAGTCATAGGTATGTTGGAGGTATGAGTGGCCTATAATGAAGAGGAATAAATGGCATGTTCAGAGGTCGTTGGCCAGAAGGAAACAACAAGTGTTGAGGAGGTGGTTAAGGGAAGTTGAAACCCTCAGTGAGAGAGAGGAGAATCAGGTTTGCATTTGCGAGCCATAAGTATGAGAAAACCTCAGTGATGAGGAGAGGAGATCAAGCAGAGATCTCGTAGACTGCCAGGAGGGTAGCGATGAAATTTCAGGTTGCCAAATTGGAAATGAGAAGAGATCGGTTGATCTCATAGACTTCCAGGAGGGAATAAGTGAAATCCCATATTTCCAGGTGGGCAAGAGAGGAGAGGAGACTATCTGAATGTCTCATGAACTTAGTTGAGAGTTCATATCAACAAGGAGTGATGACAGAGGGGGATCAAGGATGTGTCCTAATCATTGGGGAAATTGAGATATTCTTGCAATATAGCATAGCTAAGGCCAATGCGTGTACTTTATATGAGTAAGTGATGCAACAAGCATCTATGGAAGAGGTTGTGGGGCCAAATGTTTGTGAAGTTAATAGTTTGTGTACTGCAGATGCAACAGAGGAGGGACAGCCAAAAGTGACTGTCATAAAAGAGGAGAATGAGAAGACATTAAAATATTTCCAATATATGAGAGAAGAAGAAGAGCATTCAACATAATTGCTCATAATTTTAAGCCAGGAAGTTGAACAGGAGATGACTACAACATTGGATTCTGCAGCAGAAGAGGAAGCAGGAAACATAGATTTTGCTGATATGTGTGAAGAATTGGAAGCCCTGGAGAGAAGGGTGATGTTTCAAAGTCAACACATCCAATAGACTAAGTTGGAAACATATGAAGGAGCATGCCAGTATGGGGAGAAGCTGGAGGAAGCTGGGAGTGTACCAGTAGTAGAACTAGCAGAAGTTGAGCTATTAGAGGAGATGGCTAGAAAAACGTCTAGTAAGGAGGTTGTGGAATTTGAATCTGAAGGGAAGTGGCAAGTCAAGGCCATAGGATAAGAAAATATCATGGGAGATCAGGTTGATATTCCCTTTACTCAGCATGAGGAGATGCAACAGAGAAGTCTCCAAAGAAAGAGCCAACCAACATAGCAGCTGGAGGAGGTAGTAAAGGAGATAAGGAGGATGATGTTGAGGTCAACAAAAGAAGCTGTCAGTAGGAGGAATCTGGACAGAGGAGGACTTGCAAGAGAAATAGGGAAGAAGAAACAACATATCAGAGGGGAAGACCCAGGTTTCAACGCTACAACAACGCACCAACAAAACCCTGACTACCGACCCTTTTGGAAACACCTGCAAAGCAGGTGAAGTCTCACTCGAGGTAGAGGCAGGGGTGGTTGTGAGACTCAGGTGTTTGTAACCTTAGCTGGGACACAGATCTGTGATTATAATACTTAACAGGGTACTTAGCAACATCAGTTCATTATTATACAACCAATATCTACTTCGAAGAGAAGACAGAGCATTGCAACATATATCCATATCTAATGTAATTAAGAACCTAGCACAAACATATGGATCATATCTAGCAGAAGCAAGCACTAAGAACATTCATAGAGGTCAGATCTAATATTCGTAGCACAAATCATAAGCAGATCTATCTATCTATATCAAAGCACTTAGTAAGAGAGTTTATAAACACATCAAGACAAGCACAAAGAGGAACAACACAGTATTTACGTGGTTCACCCCCACCCTGGGGATACGTACACCAACTCTTCTTCTTTATTATCTTCAGTCAATCAGTTACAAGCACAGAGCCTCAAAACCCTATTTCACCTAGGACAGGAGATCTGCACATCTCGTTAGATCCTTCTTCCTTGCATTACAACATAAATCACTTCACAGCCTGTTACAATCACTTGCACTTAGCTCTGCAAGTCTCTCTTAGCATACACAAAGAATCTACAAACCATACTCACACTTAGCACTTAGACATCTTGCATACACCACATAGATGCACCACCACTTCTATATAGCCTGAGAATCTATTTATATATTACGAAATAGTCCTAAACATGGGTAAACCCATGGGCCGATATCCCAATCTTGTTACATAATCCCAAAAACCAAAAAAGGACCCAAAAAGGGGCCGAGATCCCATGATATCTTCTTCGTGTTGCGCTCCTCCTTCGACAAACTGTCAAAGTCAAAAATAGGTCAGCATGACCAAGAATCTCCCAAAACTTTGTCAAGGGCCAACAGGCCCCCAACACTCACCTGTGAGTCGTCCCGAGTCACTCTGGTCTGACTAGTTCTACCTCAAATGCCTCGATCTTGGCTCAAGCTGATTCGACCTACTGCTGTGCTATGACCTCTTCCTCAACGAACTCCTAGATTACTACGTCGTTCACCGACCTTTCTAGGCATTGTTTTATTGCATTAACAACTTGCTCTAGCTCTGCTCCTTGGCTCTTGACCTCTGTGAACAAATGATAGGCCTTATCTTGCACATGTTGGAGTCATTGAGTTACTTCCATAACTTTGCTTTGAATCGTATGGATCTGCGGCTGGACGACTCATTTCTCTTAAGATCTCTTCATTTTGTCTATAGTTGACAGGGCCTTAAACTACGCTTGTAGTATCTCTGCGTGCTGCTTCGCTTCCTGGAGCTATGACTCCAGTGCCTGCAATTCATGATTCTCATACGTTTGGGCACTCTGGTTACTTAGTTTCTTGCACTCCATGGAAAGAGCCTTCAGTCTCTCAACTGCACTCCTGGTGGTTGCTTCCCTTTAGTCTCTTACATCTTGATGGGTTTTGGGTACTGCACGTAGTTCCAAATCTTCTATGTGTTGCTGTAGCTGCTGGATCACTTCTTCAAGTCGCACTACTTGCTGTGGAATTCTCTCTTTGACCTTTACTTCTACGACTGTCACAAAGAGAAGTGATATGTTGACCATTTATTTTACTTTGAGTTGCTCCGTGAGCAACTGTTCCTTTTCTTTCTGCAGTTAGGCTTTTTCTTCGTTGAAATTTTCCTGGAGAGAAAGCTTCTCTCATTCTACAGTACTACGTTTCTCTAAAAGGACTCCTTGTACTTGTGTCAAAGCATGGGTGGCTTGTGATATTTATTCTTATGCTCGTCGAAGATGAGCTTCAACTGTATCAACTATTCGGTGGAGTTGAGCTGGCTCATCTCCCAGTTCTGGTGTTCCTAATGGCAGAGGCGCAATATAAACTATGCAGATGGACTGTAGTTCTTGCTGTACTCCTTGAAACTCAATATCGATTCTATTGTACATCGCTTCCTACTTAGCCTCTTGTTTCTCTTCTATCTCCAACAAAGCATCATTAAAGGATGCTATAATGAAATGAAAGTCATCTAAGGTGAGGATAGTCTGCATTTTGGTCATAGAATCTTTCGATTTCTTCCAGGAGGAAGGATTTGGGGGGGAAACCTTCCTTTTCTTCGAGGGGTCCTCCTTGTCTCTAGGTGGTGTAACCTTGCCTTTATTCTGTTCAAATTCTACACCATCTATCTCTCCTCCATCACCTCCTTTCTCTAGTGAGATGGAAGCAGTCTTCACGGATTCATTGTCTAAATCCTCAACCTCTTCAGTTTTCTTCATCCTGTTAGGTCTGGGTGTATCCTGTGCAGTTTCTCGACTGTCTATATTGGATATCTCCGCGGGTTTGCTGGAATGAGGAGGTCCACCGATCATTCCTTGGTAATAGCCTCTGAGTCCGCCTCCTTTAGCTTGTAGTAGGACTGAAGTTGTTTCTTTTTCTCTTCAGCATGCGCTGTGATATAAATGAAATGGTGGTCCGCATTTAATTGCATCAAAGGCCGAAACCTGTGTAAAGTATTCAGAGTTATGCGAGGCGTGAACTGCATGGATACCTTCAACTGGTTGTAGTATTTGTGGAACATGACATTTGACTGCCATTGTTTATTCATGTCACTAGAGTAGCACAATGTACTGAACTTCGTGGCCAAAGGCTCAAAGGGATCGATGTCCTAGAAGGTCGCACCTTCCGACATCTCCTAGGCGATGAAAGTGATTAGGATCAATAGGCAGTTGAAATGAAATTCGTACCCTTCATCCTAGGCTTCTCTGTAGTCAAGTTCTAATTGGTTCACAAGGTACTGTGCCCAATTCATTTGTAGGCCCTTCGCGCACTTCCTTGCGAGGTCGACTACAAAACCGGTCACTTGGGTCGATCGGTTCTTTCATACTAACTTTCCTGTGATCAATTGATAGGTGAGGCACACTACGATTCTCTAGATATAAGCTACCTGGTAGCCTCACGTGCCCTTCTCGACGTCGTCGTAGGTGTCCTTGATCCTTTGAGCTAGAGCGCGATCCATGGTTTTTCTGGTATAGAAATCCTATGGGTCAGGGCCTTGCATACTAAGCTCGGTGATCCGATTTATCAACATCAGATCCACTATTATGTGACGGTTTAACCATAGATAACCTCAATGGTAACAAGACAACAACAATTTGACACATGCATTCACCTCCTAGTGTCGTCCGAAGTGCAGAATCTTCATAATGTTTAGTAGGGTGGACTGTGTGAGGTTATGGGTCCATGATTGAGGGATGATCTTCAAATTATTTCCCTTTGTTCTGGTCAGGTATTGATGTAGGGGGAGCATGTTGTAAACTTTCTAGTTGCCGAGGTTTAAGTCGCTAAACTTCAACGCTGCAATCTTATCTTGGTTTGCATGAACTGCGCGTATCCCCTTCGGGAGGTACGTAGTCACCAAGGCGTACTCAAAATATCTAGGTATGTTGTCACGGTTTACAACAATGCTCAAAGGTGGTATATAGGTAGGTAATATAGTTTGGATCATCGAACGGTCAGGACGGTCCTGCTCCCTGAGTAGTTGATGGCGATGCTTGAACTGTTCTCAACGATGAAGCCCGGATACCTGCAGACATCGACATGACTCTCTTAGTCATCAAGTTGATAAAAAATTCTTCAACAACTTTCTCTACGACGCTCAATTCATCTGACATACACACTCGGGGCTAACAATCGTGGGTTCGGAGAATAACTTAGACACAGTAGTGAGATAGAGAGAAAGAGCTCAACAATCACTGTATAAACTCAGCTTAGTCCATGGACTCAAATTCTCAATTATAAAAAGTGTTTCGGTGCATGGCGCAATGGGATAAATAGGTAACTTGACAACGATTCACTTGCAATGGGTAAGAGGCCTCCATTAACCCTACTCTGTCCATTATGGCACGGTCCAATGGTCTGATCACGAACCATAATTTCCTTTCTTCCCGTTCAGAGCATTGATCGAATGGTTATAATGTCCCCAACGACTATATTGCTTCACGATGGAAAAGTGCCATGTGTCGCTGTTCTGATATCCCGACGAAGCTCCAATTTTGAAAATTTTCCATCTGTGAAGTTCCCTCTGGAACCTTCTTCAAATTTTTGATCGTATCTCTCTTCTTACTTAGCTTCCTATCATTCTTTCCAGTGAGATTCATTTTGGTAGTCCTTTTCCCATTCTGATTCTTATCTTCTTTTGACATAGTCACTGCGTGCTGTTGATATTCTTTCCTAGGACTCATGGGTAATACCTCTTTTTTATCTGGGATAAGTACTCCAGTCTCCTATGGGTCTTCTAATGTTCTTGCAGCTTCAACATCTAGGTCTCTAGTGTTAAATAGCTTCAATCTGTTCTCTTGTTCTTCAATCAAGTGTGCGATCCTTCTGGTCATGAAATCTTTCAACGCTCGTTTCTTCTGCTCCAAAAATTCTTCTTCTTCCTTTCGTTTGGCTTGATATTTATGAATCCAAGGTTTTCCTAGTAACATGGTAAATGGGGCGTTCTCTTCAATAAATTTAATAATCTCAAAATCCTCTTCTGTCGAAGTTCAATTTGCACTCATAGGTATCTGAGCGAGCCTTCCACATAACTTTATCAGCTTTCCTTTGAATAACCCTACTCCTCCTAATGAAGGAATTATAGCAGGCCTCCATATAGCTTCCCAAGTTCTCTTTGTCGTGATATTCATCTGTGTCTCTTCATCTAGAACATAGTCAATGTCAAAATCTCCTATTCTTTCTTCAAGGCATTCTTTTTCTTTGAAGATCTCTGATAAGATGATATGTCAGTGGTCATTCAGGGCTTCCTTCATCTGTAGCAATACTTTCTATGATTATTTCTCGGATTCTTCTATAGTCTCTTGATCCGCCTTAGGGTTTTCCTGATTCAGATTCATTCTTTCAACTTTAGCAATCATTCTAGGCAAATCCGACACTTCATGGTCCATAGCTTTGAAACAAAGACAACTAGTTCTTCTTCCAGGGCATTCCTTAGCAAGATGTCCTGGTCTTATACAGTTGTAATAGAGGGTTAATCCTCTCTTTCTTTTAAATGATCCCCAACTTCTCCTGTACTGCGCATTAGGAGCGTAGGAGCTAACTTGCAACAAATTCTTTCTAGGATCCTGCATCCATTTGTTAGTCCAAACATTCTTTCTATGAATAGGTATAACATTTCTTTCACTATTCTTATCAGATCTACTAATATCAAATCTTCTTTCATCTATCAATACCCTAGTTTTCAAACTAGGACAGACTCATTTAAACATACCTAGATCCATACTCTAGAAACAAAAATTTCCACTTATCTTACTTCTATAGAGCACAAAGCTTTTAGATCTAAAACTTTTTACTATTCTTACCTTTATCGGAGCACAGAGCTTGCAGATCTTACCTCTTTTAATAAAAATTCTCACTTTTACCTTTCTTAGAGAACAAAGCTTTTAGATCTTGCTTCTTTCCTTTAGATCTGACCTCTTTTCTTCAAATCTGACTTTCCTCTTGGCACAAAGCTTCACAGGTTAAGTAAAATACTGCGCACTAGAGAAATAGATCTACACATGGAGCTTTCACACATTCAGGATGAATCTTTGCACAAAGGTTCTTCTTTCTTAGTTCCCAACAATCACAGTTTCAGGTCCCGACAACAGAACCATTTGTTGGCACAGGGACAGACCCAGGGTTCAAAGCTACAACAATGCACCAAAAAAACCCTAACTACCGGCCCTTTCGGAAACACCTGTGAAGCAGATGAAGTCTCACCCGAGGTAGAGGCAGGGGTGGTTGTGAGACTCAGGTGTCTGGAACCTTAGCTGGGACATAGATATGTGATTATAATACTTAACAGGGCACTTAGAAACATCAGTTCATTATTATACAACCAATATATACTTCGTAGAGAAGACATAACATTGCAACATATATCTAGATCTAATGTAATTAAGCACTTAGCACAAACAGATGGATCAGATTTAGAAGAAGCAAGCACTAAGCACATTCATAGAGGTTAGATCTAATATTCATAGCACAAAGCATAAGCATATCTATCCATCTATATCAAAGCACTTAGCAAGAGAGTTTATAAACACATCAAGACAAGCACAAAGCAGAACAACACAATGTTTACGTGGTTCACCCCCACCCTAGGACTATGTCCACCAACTCTTTTTCTTTATTGTCTTCAGTCAATCGGTTACAATCACAGAGCCTCAAAACCCTACTTTTCCTAGGACAAGATATCTACGCAGCTCGCTAGATCCTCCTTCCTTGCGTTATATCATAAATCACTTCACAGCCTGTTACAATCACTTGCACTTAGTTCCGCAAGTCTCTCTCAGTATTCACAGAGCATCTACAAACCATACTTGCACTTAGAACTTATCCATCTTGGATACACCACATAGATGCACCACCACTTCTATCTAGCCTAAGCATCTATTTATATATTACAAAATAGGCCTAAACATGGGTAAACCCATGGGCCGACATCCCAATCCGGTTACATAAGACCAAAAACCAAAAAAGGGTCTGAGATCCTGTGATCTCCGCTTCGTCTTGCACTCATCCTTTGATAGGATGTCGAAGTCCAAAATAGGTCAACATGACGAAGAATCTCCCAAAACTTGGTCAAGGGCCAACAAGCGACAACAACTGTCAGATCAGTTGTAAGGGAGAGATATGGACAGATGAATTCCACATCCAGATAGAAGGAGTGTATGCAAGAGGAACATATCCTAGCCATCATATCTGGGTGTAAATGAATAAAAAGCGTTGGATCTAGGTAAGGCGCATGAATCTTAGTTTCTTTTAAAGTGCACAAAAGAGAGCGGACTCACGAAGTTTCAAAGTTCTGAAACCAGTCGAAACTATCCATCGTTCGGAGGGACATGTGGTGTAAGATCTGAGACTTCAGAGGAATTTCACTTTGGGGAGATCTTATATGTGGAGGTCGTAGATTCATCGAAGTCCCGATGATCCACAATTGGATCCAGGGACCAAAATGGGTCCAAGAAGGCCTAAAAATCAAAGTGTTCAGAATGGATTGAAAACGGACGTGGGCATAGGCCTCGTTGATACGTAACCAACGACTATGACCAAGAGGTACAATGGTGTAGGGGATCATGGAGGATAGGGACATGGCCATATTGCCACTGCACATGACTAGAGATCCACGGATAAGGGGCCATTGCACCAACATCTAGTGTAGGGCCAAATGGAGGGCGCCATATGACCAGTAGCCCAGGTTTCAGGGGTTGTGCCGTTTATTTTCCCAAAAGTGGGTTAGTAACTATATAATATGATTTTTATTGGATTTTTCAACAGTTTTGTGGGATTTTGGTCATTTTTGGAGGATCTTGGGGAGAAGTTGGGAGGTTGTTACCCACTTCAAGTATATATAAACCAAATGTTCTTGAAGCCATGAAGGGGGGTTCAGAATAGGAAAATGATGAATAATTGTTTATCCAAAGCCATTTTTATGCATGGAAGCTATTGAGGAGAACACCTTGTTGGCCATTTCTAGTAGCTTTGTTCACCTGTTTTCAGTGCGTCAGTTTTGATGGGTTCTTGAGATCTAGAAGAACACATATAGCTCATTGTTGTAATCCATTATCACTTTTATGATGCAAATTTTAAGCATCAAACATAAATAAGAAAATCTCACACATTGAGACAGAGGCCCGGAGATGTAGGCGAGATTGTCAAACTCCGTTATCACTTTGGTGTTTATGGTTTGTTGTTCTTCATATTTTTAGATCTGTATATTGGGAGATTTAATCCATTTTTGGAGGATCAAGTGGCATCAGAGCTAGTTGACGGTTGGTTTTTGAGTTTGCATGATTACCAAGGAAAGGATGAATCATGGTGAAGGCAAGCTTGTTGAAGAGAATCCTGATATTGGATCGAGAAAGAGAACTTCTCAAAGTGAGAAGATGGCATTGGAAGAGGGACTTTCTCATGATGAGAAAGAATTTCGAAAGACTTTCTTTGCCATGTCGGAGAGGATGAAGGTTCTATATGAGGATTACTTGGAATGGAAGAGACCGATCCTAGGTGAATCTTCAAAGGTCAAAAGTGAAGAAGGAGAGGATCCTCCTCAAATTCCTCCTTCACCTCCTTCTTCTCCATCAACTTCTTTTTCTTCTTCAAGTTCGAGTTCTAAATCCACTGCAAGAAAACATTCCCATCAACATAAACAAGAAATGCCTTTACTTAAGCTTGATGTGAAATTTGAATTACCCATGTATGATGGTGAAGTCAATGCAGAGAGGCTTGATAACTGGGTCAGACTGATGGAGGTTTATTGTAGTGTGCAAAAAATCAAGGATGAGGCAAATCAAACAAAGTTGGGATCGCTTAGACTTGCAGGCACAACACTCATCTGGTGGCAAAGCAAATTTCAAAATGGCACACAACAAGTGGGTAATGTACTTCCATCATGGCAAGTTTTTGTTTCTACACTTAGAAAGCAATTCTATCCTTTGGGTTATAAAGAGAAGGCTTTAATTGAATGGCAATGTCTTAAACTAATAAAAGGTAAAAGATTGCAAGAATAGATCGATGGATTTCGTAAAATGGCATTGATGTTAGATGTTCCTTTACATACCCAAGAAACTCTTATGAAGTATATAGGAGGTTTACGTGCACATATTCATAACATTGTATTTATTTTTGGACCTACTAATCTTGATGGGGTTTTTGTTCAAGCAACATACATTGAGGCAGGGAAAACATGAGTTTGTGTATCCGGGGAATCTTCTTCAAGGAAAGAGGACAAAAGGAAGTGGAATGGAAAGAAGGAAATCCAATGGCAACAAAGGAAGAGAATCCCTATTGAAAGCATTGCAATAAGGAAGGGCATGATGAGGACCATTGCAGGAAATTGCATCCCAAGAAGAGACCGAAGTGGTTCAAAGAGAATAAAGGGAGGCAAACAGTTGCAACAACATCACAACCAACATACTTGGGATCAGATTCAGGTGATGAATCTAAAGTCTCATTGGTTGGTTTGGCAGATAAAATTGGTGATGGTTTTGATTCCAGAAGTAAATTGTTTCACATAAGGGTTATAATGAGGCATACTAAGGTCGACACATTGATAGATAGTGGATCTCAATCTAACTTGATTTCAGAATAATTGGTTAAACAATTGGGATTAAACACTCAGATGCATCATAATCCTTACACACTTAAATGGATAAGCAACAATCATCAATTGCACATAACAAAGCAATGCACATTAAAGTTTGCAATTTCATATAAGTTTGTCGACGAGGTAACATGTGATGTGGTGCCACTCAATGAATGTGGAATGGTCTTAGGAAGTCCTTACTTGTATCATCATAAATAAATCTTCTACAGGGAAAATAATCAATATCACTTAATCAAATAAGGCAAATAATGTGTGGTACATGCTCATCATTTAAAAGAAAATAAATCACTTCAAACAATGGAACAATTAAGAAAGGTGGCTCATGCAAGCAACACACCTATAATTGTTTCAAATCAAGTAATTGATCTTAAGAAAGAATAAGAGATGATTGTAGAATGGAATATCAATCACACTTTGCTTCAAGATAAGTTAATGTTGTGCAAGTATTATAAACATATCTCATTTGCAGTCATATTTCTGATGTTATCATTAGTAATGTTGTCAACATGGATGATAGTGGCTTCAGTAAGATGTGACAGAGTACAAGTGGATAAACATATGTTGTCAGTTATCATGGTTGTTTTAATGCTGGTCTTGATGAAACAAGTGCACAGGACAAAGTTTAAAGACAAAGAAAAAGTCAGGTGGCCTATCTCACACTTGATGACTGGTTAGTATCCTTTTGGAGGACCAAAAGGTCTTTAGTGGGGAGGTGTGATCTAGAATTGGATCCAGGGACCAAAATGGGTCCAGGAAGGCCTAAAAATCAAAGTGCTCAGAATAGCTTCAAAACAGATGTGGGCGTAGGCCTCGTCGATACGTAAGAAACGAATATGACCATGATCTACAACGATGTAGGGGCACATGGACTATAGGGACAAAGCCATATGGCCACTGCACATGACTAGAGACCAATGAATAATGGGTCGACGCAGGGCCACATGGAGGGTGCCATATGACCATGATCCTGGGTTTCGGGGGTTGCGCCCTTTATTTTACAAAAAGTGGGTTTGTAACTATATAATATGATTTTTATTGAATTTTTCAACAATTTTGTGGGATTTTGGTCATTTTTGGAGTATCTTGGGCCCTTTTTGAGGCCAGATCTTGGGGAGAAGTTGGAAGGTTGTTACCCACTTCAAGTCTATATAAACCATAGGTTCGTGAAGCCATGAAGGAGGCTTCATAACAGGAAAATGATGAAGAATTGTTGAGCCAAATCCATTTTTATGCATGAATCTATTGAGGAGTGCACCTTCACGGGCTATTTCTGGGAGCTTAGTTCATCCGTTTTCAGTGTCGTTAGTTTTGATGGGTTCTTGAGATCTAGAAAAAAACAACTAGCTCATTGTTGTAATCAATTGGAATTTTTGTGATGTACATTTGAAGCTTCAAACATAAATAAGAAAGCCTCACTCACTGAGATAAATACCCAGAGGCGTAGGTGCGATTGCGAAACTTCGTTATGACTTTGGTGTTTATGGTTTGTTGTTCTTCATGCTTATTTTTAGATCTATATATTTCTTAATGGTTGTTATGTTTCCTCTTTAATTCTTCCTCTTTCATCAGTTTCCTAAATGGTAATTTAACACATGCTTTAATAGATCAACCATTGTCATTAAAGGATATTTTTTGATCACCCGAAGTAGCGAAGAAATATAGACCATTGGATATAGAAGGGACACAGGACGAAAATCCACACACTTCAGAGGAGGAACACTTCAAATAAAATAAGGTAAGCTAAAGCTAAAACAACTGAAGCCTAAATTCCAAAGTAGATCCAAGACGTTGATCTACAGGGGATGCGTGGCAGCGGGTAAGCGAGTTTGGGAGAAGAACTTCAGAGAAATTGTGAAATGTAAAGGGGAAATCTTCACAAAGTCATGAAGTAGATCTAGATCGTTGGATCCATAAGAACACGTGGCAGAGATCTATTTGTTTCTGAATAAATCACTTTGGCGAAAAGTGGAGTTGGTGAAGCCAAACCTTCCGAAGGTCGAAGCAGCGAAGTCCACAGGAGTTGTCGATCTGAGGAGGATGTGTGTCAACAAATTGAGGAATTCAGAGAAAAGAGAGAGGAGGAAGTGGAGCATTGACCGAAAATCATTTGAAGCTCCAAAGGTAAGAAGCTAAATCCTAACCGTCAATTTTGTGGAGATGTGGTGTCATCTCTGTCACTTTGGTGATAGAGAATTTCGGGGAAAAGAGAGAGTGGAGCATGCAGAACTCCCGAATCCTGAATTCATGAAGTAAATATGAACTGTCTGTTGGAAAGGGACTCATGGTGGAATATCTTCCACTTCGGGAAAAATTCACTCTAGGAGAAAGCAGAGTTTGTTGGAGCTAGAAATACCGAAGGCTGAAGAGCCAGATCCAATCATTACGGTTGGATAGAGGGGGATGCATGTCGCCAGATCGACCACTTCGGAGGTTTGATCCTTTGGAGAATTTGCAAGTGGTGAATCGGTCGAAGCCAAAGTAGATATGAGTCATCAAAGGCCGAGGACATGTGGGGAACAGATTTACACTTCGGATATTAGGAACTCCAGAGGTTTTGTGGACTAGTGTTTAGGAATTCACCGAAGCACCGGAGCCCGAAGTTGTTGTGGGCCATTGATTTGTGTGAGGATCAGGGATCGCCGATCCCTCTCGCGACAATTGAACTTCACCAATTCATGGTTCAAAGGAATTGACCACAACGTGAAGTGAAAATGCCTGGAGCCTGAAGCTCCGAAGCACCCTTTGAGTAGGCTCTTGGTCATCGCCCGAGGTCACATAAAAGAAGAGGCCTAGAATAGGGAGCTAGTGCCTGTTAATCAATTTTTTTAAAAGGGAACAAGGGTTTAGAGGAAGCCCATGAGTTTTCATAGAACTTGCGCCTTAGGAGAAAAGGGGTCTGTGTAACTTGATTTGAGTTCCAGCAGGGGGCTGAGGAGCTAATTCATCTTAGTCTTTTGAACGATCCTAGACCAGGAGGTCGAGAAACCTCGAGGAGATAGAGAGAGTCTTCATCATTAAGGCATGTCCAATGGACATGAATGGATTGAGCACAAAATTACATTTGAATATTATACCTTTGGGATTATATGATTTCCTAATTGGTATCGATTGGTTGGACATGAATCATGTTATCCTTCACTATTACAATAAAGAATTTACTTTCTTAGATGAGAAAGGGAACTTGAGGATAGTTCAAGGTATTCCTGGGCAGTAATTATCAAGGAAGTTTTAGCCTTGCAGCTGAAGAAAATATTCAAAGGCCACCAA
>JZKD02S1515856.1:174587-189675 GCA_000966675.3 Picea glauca
AGTAATCCAACACTATCATGGTAGTGGTAGAAAAGCTTACTAAACATGCCCACTTTATTGTAGTAAAACTTGTGCACAAGGTAGATAACATTACTGATATTTATATGAGGGAAATTGCTAAATTTCATGGTGTACCTAAGACTATTGTGTCTAACAAAGATTCCAATTTCACATCAATTTTTTGGAAGGGATTATTTAAATGATTTGGGACAAATATGAATTTTAGCACTACCTACCATCCATAGACAAATGGAAAAACAGAAAGGGTAAAT
Organism: Picea glauca; assembly: GCA_000966675.3. Classification (NCBI taxonomy): domain Eukaryota; kingdom Viridiplantae; phylum Streptophyta; class Pinopsida; order Pinales; family Pinaceae; genus Picea; species Picea glauca. Next base: position 174,860 of record JZKD02S1515856.1, read on the forward strand.
CAAGTGATATAATAAATGCTAAGAATGTATGTGACGGACAAATCGACACAATGGGGAAAATATTTACATTTGGTTGAGTTTTCATATAACAATCGGTATCAAGAATCTCTAAATATGAGCCCATTTGAGGAACTTTATGGCAGAAGGTGCAATGCACCAGTGAGTTGGGACAACCCAATAGATAGAGTAATGGTTGGGCCATATTTACTTAGGGAAATGGAAGAGTAGGTGGTGAAAATGAAACATAATTTAAAGGATGCCCAGGGTAGCTAGAAATGTTATGCAGATAAATGAAAAACTCGCAGAGAATTTAAAGTGGGTGACCACGTGTTTTTGAAAGTGAAACCTAGGAAGAGTTCACTTAAGTTGGGAAATTGTTCAAAGTTGGAAACACGTTATTGTGGTCCGTTTGAAATACTGGAGAGGATTGGTCATGTCACATACATTCTTGCACTGAATCCATCCATATGCATTCATAATGTGTTTCATGTATCTTTACTTAAAAACTATGGGTTTGATGCTAATCATGTAATTGATTGGAATGTGATTCAGGTGGAGCAAGAAGGCAACTTCCAAGTACAACCAATGTGCATATTGGACTAGAAAGTAAAGCTTCTTTAGAATTGATCAATAGGACTGGTAAAGGTCTAGTGGACTTGTTACGATCTTGAGGATGCAACTTGGGAGCACGAGGATGTTGTGCGCACTGAGTACCCATATCTTTTTTGAAGACTTTTGAAATTTTGATTATACATATTACACTATGGAGAGTGCATATATAAGGGGGAGGGGAATGTAATACCCCTAGGATGAACCCCAATTGTAATGTAAATGTAAATGTATATATAAGGTGGTGAGTTGTGGTGCACACGTTTTGGGTATAGTTAAGCGCACGAGAACCAAAGAAAGAGTGCACGTCTATTTCATAACTTTGAGCACACTTGAGTAAGTGCATAAATATTTACATGTGTGTGAACCAAGAGAGGAGTGCACATTGTTTCATAGCTTTACGCACACTTGGCTAAGTACGTGAGGATCGCTTCAAAGTGCACATCTAACCGTGTATGTAGCCAAGATATTTTGGGGCGAAAAAGCCTTTGTATATATGTATATTGAGGCAAGAGTGTCTGATGGGTTATTAGGCCTAGAGAGCCTGGATTGCGACAAAGGCTAGTGTGCCTATTTTTGTAAAATGTAATTACAATCATATATTAATAAAACATATCACTACGTGCAGACCAATCAGACAAAAATAGATGGGGGGCTAAACTCCACTAGAATGGGAAAGGGGTGTGAAGCTTAAAGGGAATATTTTAATAATAATTCCAAAAGTATATTTATGGGACATGTATTTATCCAAAGTTCCTAAGGAATGGGAACGGGTCACCAATTGGAGCTAAGTTAGCTCATAGGGTGACAAGTGTTCAATTATAATCATGAAAATATATTGTTGGGTCTTAGTGTATTTCAGGGGGATTTGTCAGTCATTCTTGTAGGAGGGAGACCAACTTTCCTCTACTAAGCATTCATATCTTGTTGTGACTGGATTCCATCACATAACCTTGTTCTTGGAAATTCCAGTGCATGATTGAAGATGCGGGTTATTAGGCCAATGTTCTATTGAAGAAAGGGTTGCTAGGCCCGTGAGCATTCTCTCTAAGAGAGAGAACTGTTGGGAATTTCTTTCCCAAGGTGCCCAGTTGCAGATATAGGGCCCTAAGACTTCATGTCTGATCTATTGTTGAATCCCTAGAAGGGAAGTAGGGCAACCAAAGGACTATTGAGCTGAGAAGGGGCACACTTCCTGGGGTGGGACAAGAATGTGGGGAATGAGGAACTATAGTCTGTTTTCTAGGATTGGTGCCTTTGTCTAAGTGTTTTGACTATGGATAGACCTTAGCTTGGGTTAGGAATCCTTTGCTCGGGTATACTTTTAGCCCCATCTCGAGGGTGAATTGTTGCTGATATTTTGTGAGCGAAAGATTCTATGGTTGGGAGGAATGTCAAAGGTCTGTGTGCAATTGGTGTATTGCAACAAAAGATAAGTGTCTTCTTATATGTATTATTCTCTGAGTAATGTGCATATACATGTTAAATATATTATGTGATATAGTTGTTGTTAGAAAAACATGATCACATAGTAATAAAATAAAACAAACGAGAAAATAAAACACAAAAGATACAAAATACAATAGAGACACATTTATACATGGTTCACCTAGTGTGGGCTATGTCCACTAGAAAAATTTCCAGGTCCTTCCTTTATTATCATCCAACAAATGAAGGGATGTAACCTACAACATACTCGTTATAGCTTCCTCTTCTTTCTCTCACACTATCCTCTCTAAGAATACAGTATTCACTCGCTCACTCAATTGCAATACATTTCCCTCATACACAAAATAGGGTTTCCTTCTAGGGAAAAAATCCTAAACATAACTTCTACTGTTAGATCTGCGACTTTCTAATGAACGGTCCAAATTGAGTACAAAATTACAATATTTTGCAAGGTACTTTTTCCCAAAATTTCACTTCGGGGGCATTGTCCTCGAATTCCCCATTGGGGGGAAGTGAGAGGAGTGGGGGGAAATCCCCCCCACACCCCCCTCGTCAGGTAATGGGGTCCAAAAATGGTTGAAATAATCAGGCTCCAGATGTGAATGCTTATGCTATTTTTGTATATGGAATTGGTATATAATTATGTTGGGATGAACATGTATTTTTAGTTCTGCATAGTTGTTGCAGATGTAGAGCGTGGTAGTTATTAAGTGTTTCTTGTTAGATAATTCCATGGTAGTGGTTATGGAATTACGAGGTATGGCTTGAATCATCATGCGTGGAAAGTGGTATTAGTCTGTGTGCATGAATGGGATAGATCCCACGTGTGGCATATGAATGGCTGAATGCATATTTGTATTATGAGTTCTTTTCATTGTTGTAGTCACTATATTTTTAAGTAACTTTAGCAGTAATTGTATGGGTTCTAGTGAGAAGCTATAAACATCACACATGTTGAGGGACAGTCAATGTGGCTGACACAATTATGGTTGAGTGCACATACTTTCTAAGACATAGTTGTTGCAAGTGGTACAAGATCGGTTGTGCACACTAGGAAAACGTAGCTATGCATAGCACAAGGCCAGTCATGCACATTGTTGGTTTCGATGAGTTGCTTCCACAAAAGAAATAATTGATATCATAGCTTTGTACAATGAATTTGTAGTGGTGGATACTTTACAATGTGGTAACGAGACTCAGCTAGGAGGCTGGATACGTCACAATGTGGTATCAGAGCTCAAATTTTGATGTGACATAGCCTTTGAGCGGAGTTGGGGACATTATAAAGTGGTATGAGAGATCAAATTTTGATGTGAAATGGCCTTTGAGAAGATCCATAGTTTTTACAGGTATCCTCACCCTTCTGGCTTCATCAAACTTAATTTTTATGGGGCCTCCAAAGGAAATCCAGGGTCAACAGGTTTTGATGTTGTTTTCAGGAATGACCAAGGTCACATTCTTCACATTCTAGAAGGAAGTATAGGACGTTATTCAAATAATGATATTTAATTATGGGTTCTCATTATAGGTCTCCAAGTGGTACACTTGTTGGGAATTTTTCAACTTATAGTGGAAGGGGAATCCCAGGTGATCATATCCATGCTCTCCAAACTCATCAATTTCTTGACGCCCGCCAATATATCCCCTAGTTGGAGACTCGTTAGCAATTTAGAACTCCTACAACATCTTCTTCTTCCACACTTGGTTTTGATCCCCTCTCATATTCATCGTGATGCAAATAAAGTGGCGGATAATATTTTCAATCTGGGTGTCTCTGGAGGGGAGAATGATCTTGATTGCAATATTGATCAGAACTTTGAACATCCCATTTTATTGGAATACATGACTCTAGCCAAGAAGAAATATTCTATTCCAGATGAGGTGATATCCAACTATCATGAGCGATAAAGAGGAGAAAGGAGGTTGAGTCATCTAGTTGATCGAGCCTCTAAAAAATCATAAGGAGTTGGCCTTGCTTTCATTCCACCGTCTTTTCATTGATCATTCAATATTTTTGAAGTGTAGTAGGATGCTCTGGGAGTTGGTGTACTGATCTATTGATTCCATGGAACCACGTCCATGATAACTTCAAGTTAAGAGAGTCATAAATTCACTCCCCAAGTTGTCCAACAATGATATGACTCCCCATATGTCGATGGCTTATCAAATTTATTCATCTCCTCATCAAGATTTTCATTGTAATCAAAATTGTTAGTTATGGCATTGTAAGTCAAGGCTCACACATTATGCGATGTTGGTCTTTTTCATTTTCACTATGTCGAATTGTCATGAGTGTTACCATTCATGTAGAGGTGGTAGTTTATGTAGATAGATGGGTCAAACTTCAGCAATAAAATCAACTCTTAGAAGCACAAAATATTTCCTTCACCTATCCAGCACTCAGTCACAATAGAAGAGCATCACAGAGAGGAAGTTGTCATGGTTTGAGGGTGTCTATTTGAGTGTTTTTACAAGGATGGAAAATACTTAGGATTTTATCCCCGATAGATACTTGGACTACTCTCGTCTACCAGGACTCTCTCCAATTAGCTTGACTATGATGGACATAATCAGAAAGCACACTCTTCTATTCCTCTCCAATCTACACGAGTAGCAAAGGTGATCCTCCTTCCCATCTGGATTACTCAAGTAATGTACAAAAAATGATCTTTGAAGTTTGTGTCAAGATAACAGACCTAAAATATTGAATTGAACTTTTGGACTGCCACATATCCATGCTAGTGGCCATACAAGCTATTCTAGATCACTAGTCATTGGAAACTAACTTGTTATCCCAGGATGCCATCAATTTGCATATGCCCATTCAAATTCCATCAAGAAACAAAGAAGATGCTCCAATGGATGGCCAGGTTCAGCCTTCAATTTAGGGGTTATTAACAAATACTCGATTCTCTTCTCATTTTCATGGTTATAGTCTTTTGCAACATTATAGTTTTGCTTATACTCTCTTTTAGCACAAATGTTAGCATATTTTTTGGCCATGTGAGGAAAATTAAACTTGAAACTAGATTGGAGATGAGTTGGTTTACACTCATGGCAACTTAGACTCCAAACAAATGTATGCTTGATCTTTCATTTTATAGCAGGTAATATATAGGATATTACTTAAAAAAAAAAGATGAGGGTATTGAGTAAATTGTGATTATTAAATTATATTAGTGTTAATATTAAGGTTGTCACTTGAGAGTATGAAAACTACCAAACTATTTGATTAAGGTGTGATGATGATGAATGTAAAATACTCATTGACAAAGTAAGATCAATTATAAGGTCATGTGTTTGGTGACTTAAACCACACTTTTAATCTTTTAGGTGTGAATTGTGTGCAAGTGGTGTTTACTAATGCATGAAATAAAAAGAGAGAAATGAAATTCTATTGAACTTAAACAACTATCAAGGAAAAAAACCTGTACTAATTGGCCTTTTATTTTCCAAGATCACCAAATGGTGCAAGATAAAGAGCACACAGAAACAAGGAAAGAAATGATTTATAACTAGGAAATCTAACTTAACAAGTAGTCAAATTCCTACTTGTTTTTAGGCATCGACAATAAGGGAAAACAAATTTAACACTTTCAATTACTTATTTTATGTGATATACAATAAATCCAAGTCAGATTAATGATTCAAATAAAAATCCTACCTTTAAAGGAAGAAACTCCCATAATCCAATTAGCAATAAAGATAAGAATTTTTTTCTAAGAGGCAAATATGTAAGCCAACCCTTAATTTAGAAACAAAAAACTTTAAAATGGATCCACAACCATCACACAATTCCCTATAAATAACATGTTTTTAATTGCAATATATTGGGCATTCAACCTCCTATTGAAGCATTTTTTTAAAATAACTTATTTTCCCAGTAGAATCCAAATATACAATAAATTTAGGAAATTCTTCTAAAAAGGTAATAAAATTTGCATAGAGTTTTGTGGCCAATTTTCATAAAAGATTTAGCAAGTAAATCTCCCAAAAATCAAATAGGTGAGAAAGGAAAAGAAATGGTGTCGATGTAGCTTAGGTTTCTATGAATACAAGGCAACAAAATAATGAATCTCAAGTAGATAAAATAAAACAAGAGAAAAAACTCCCAAATGCCAAATAACCAATCTATGAATTTGATCCAAAAGGGTGCTCATAGGATCAAATCTAATTGAGCCACCATATTGTTCAGCTATGGACTTATGCAATCAACTACATGGGCTTCTGCAATTAACTACATTAAATGATTAGCTACCTAGTTCAATAACAATTTAAAACCTCTTTTTCTAAACCCAAAATTACAACTAAACTATCAATCAAGGTAAGAATGAAACCTTTTATGAAAGTTCCACAAGTTGATCTTCCAATAGTGTTGTAAGAAGAGAAGAAGGAATGTTGAAGCTCCAATCATTTTATCTCATTAGTCCAACACACGAGAAGAAACAATAAAATCTAGTTTCCAAGCATATAATGGCGCTCCATTGTTAAATGGATAGGATATTGAAAACCAAAAATATTGAATTAAATTCATGAACAAACTCAATGAAATGCGGATTTTTCAAGTGGAAAGAGAACTATTTTATTGATTGCAAATAAAATAATGCATCAAAATACCTTTGTTTAGTGATTGGGATAAACTTCCACGCTTCAAAGGATTTCAAGAGGAAATCCTCTCTTTGGGTCCAAAAGTGATCTCTTTGTTTTCAATGGGATTAAAGTGAGAACTCAATATTTCTGCAACATAACAATTATTTTACTAAAAGATGGAAAATTCGTGAGGAAACGGCTCTTAAATATAGTTGTGAGACCCCTTGGAGTTGTTGCGGTCCATTATTTGAGGAATCCTAAGGAATATGTTCACCATAATGATTAAGATTGATCACAAATAATTACACGAGAAAGAGTTTTCCATTAAATAAAGCACTTTTTACTTTGTATTCATAACTATTTTCATTAAATTTCACTAATCTGATTGGATTTGAAGGTTTTGTTTTGTAAGGAGACCAAAGTTTGAAACTTGTGGTAGTCGAAAGAAGACATCCAAAAAAATCCAAACATGTTAAGGGTTGATGTAACTTACGTTAAATGCGATCTCCAAATGATTTTGATGACTTAGATACCCTTAAATCATGGTTCTTATACCACATACTAATCCCACAAGTAACAAACATACTAACAAACACAAAAACATAACTACCTTTAACCCAATTATCATAAAAACAAAATGTTAAATATTAAATAGTGTACATTGGTACATTAAATATTAAATAGTGTGCATTGGTTTTGCAATATTAATCAATATTATCTTAATTATACATAGGGATGTGCACCTAAGTGATCAATCTTAACTTAATCACATAGGGATGTGCACATGAGTGATTATCTTGACTTAGTAACATAGTGATATGCACATGAGTGGTCGAATACATAGGGATGTGCACCTAAGTGATCAATCTTGACTTAATCACATAGGGATGTGCACATGAGTGATTATCTTGACTTAGTCACATAGTGATATGCACATGAGTGGTCGAATTGTATAAGAATAAATATATTAATGTTTGAAATTTCGAAAGGGTGTACACTACCCAAAGGGGGTGTGCTCATTTAATAATGAATTAATTTATCCCCTTATGTTTACATCTCAATGATAATGTGTTACACATAATCAAAATAAAGGTGACTTAATATTTTCACAATGTTAATGATACTCAAGTGTCTTTTTTTCAAAGTCCACATGGTGATGTTTTTGCATGTCAAACACAAAATGTTTCATGGTGATGAAAATGGTGTGTTGTTGTTCCTGAGATTAAATTTGAGGCTCAAAGCATAATGTTAGGCATTAAGAGTTAAGGAATGATTTGTTTTAAGAGTGTTTTTTCTTTTCATTAGTTATGTAAGAATTTAAATCCTCAAATGGAATTAATAGTTGAACAAAACATAGGTCGTATTTTGTCGTCTAAGTCAATTAATCAAATTGAGTGGTGATGAAGAAAGTTACAAAACTATTAAACAAGCTAAGGAATCAATGAAAAAGGAATCTTACCTTGTTTATAGTAGAAGAAAGAGTGAAATGCACCCTTGAAAGGATATATGATATAATGATCCAAGTAGCTTGCGGGTTTTGTATTTGCCGATAGCAAATACAGAGAAAAAATTGTTTACTTATTAGATAACTAAATGAAATATGATCACAGTAGATGTTGTACTAAATTGCAGTCATTCACTTATCGAAGAGTAACATAAAGAAAATTGGAAATATGAAATACAATAAGGGCACATAACTCAAACTGCACAAAATTTGGAATCTTTGTCTGTGCTTGTATTAACACTCACAAAGGATGAGTTTTCTTAGTTACAATATGACAAGAAGAAGCCTGTGTTCATTCTTCTAAATAAGTATTCATACAAAAGGTTCTCAACCCTAAACGGTTGAAATTCTCCTTATTTCTAAAATAGTAAAGATTACAAAAAGTGAAATCTGAATTGCTTCACTTGCATCTCTTTTGTCTTTTTGTCATGCTGGCAGAAGCGTTTTTTCTTTTCTGTTGTCCAGCTCAGAAACATATAATCTCTAATCACTATCTATACAGATGATGTGTACAGACTTCCTCATTGGTTCCCAAAGGTGTTGCCCTTTCCTTGCTTGATACATTCAACACATTTTCTCACAAATTGTGCTACCAGTCTGGAGGGTTCTGTTAAGTCATTTGCTTCAAAAACATATAATTTCTTTTCTAATTTAGGCAATCTATCTTCCACTCTTTTGTCCTCTGAAATTATAGAATGTAGCTGCACATTATGCTTCACCAACCATCTATCTATCTGAGTAATATCAATATGTTTTAATAGCAAGATTTCAGCTTGAGCCTCTTCCATGTTTGTCTTGATATTAAGTTGATTCTTGGCTATATCAACTTGTCCCAGTATTTCAGAGCTTTCATCTTTTTCGACGCCTAATGACTCTTTGTTGAGTAATTGAAAAGCTTCTTCACAAGCCTCTTTGACTTATTTAGCCATATTTTTACCTTCGGCTATATTGGTTTCCCAGGTCTTGAGTATTATATCGCCTCTGGATTGTTCTGAAATAGACAACCTGGAAACCACAGGCACTCCTTCTCTAGCCGACGACACAACTGCTTCCTGGAAAGTGGCTCGAGCAGCAACAACTTCTCGCTCTCTTAAACAAATGTTATCTAAGGATTGATTTACCACTCGAAAATGATTTTGGATAGATTACACCTTATTGAAAAGGCTTCGCTACGCTGATTCCAGTTCCTTATGTACCTCTAGAGCTTGGGTTTGGAAAGCTGATATATCCACTACGACTTTTTCTGTTAAGCTTGCCTTCGCTTGCAGCTATCTAACTAATTCATTACTTGTCTGTGACTTTTTCTGCATCTCATCAAGACTAGATTTGAGCTACTGAACTTCTTTGTCGATCTCACTCCTGACATTCTTCTCCACCATTTTCCTTTGATTTTGGAATTTTCCTATCAGCATATCTTTCTTCTTCAACTTCTCCTTCAGGCTACTCACTAAAAATTGGTTTGTTGTCACGAAAGCTCCCAGCAAGCCTGGGACCTCTATAGTGAAGTCTTCTTCTTCTAGGGCTTTCCCATCTAATAGAACCCTATGTATTTTAATAGTTGTGCCCTCCTTCTGATGTGTTTCTCTCTTTACCATGACCCTTCTCTTCTTATTGAAGAAGAATTTTGAAAGAGGCATCTCTACTGCTGAAATAGGTGTAAGGTCTCCTATGAATACAACTTCTGCCATCGGGTTCTCTCTACTGAACTGTAGATGTGTGATAGATTTGATAGGACTACCTATCTCAGTGGATGTATGCTTCCCATTTGTGTGAGTTGTTGGTTTACCTGATGTGGATTGTGCCTTTTCTTCTGCCTTCTCTATTAAGGTCTCAATTTCCTCCAAATTTTCTTGAGCATCCTATCCACTAGAGCGCCTTGTTTCTAATCCTTGGGTCTTCGTTTGTTGTGTGGCTAGAGGTGTCAGAATTCCCCCCTGCAATACTTTGGGGAGGCCATTTCTTCGATGTTTTTGGAAATTATAAAAATCATCCATTTTATCTAGTGTCAGAGCTTGAATTTGATCCAAAACCTCTTGATAGGACCTCCCTCCTCGGAATATTTCATCTTGAGGAGAATCCTCATGTTAATATATTTTCAGATTGCAGTTGGCCATGTGGTTACCTACGATATTCTGAGGATTGTGCTTCTTAAATTCAATATCGACCAACTTTATTTCTTCTAGGGTCGCATCTTCTACTTTCGAATGGTTGAAGTCCAGCAGATAAAATGTACCAATTTGCAGGGGAAAAATGGGCCATACCTTCTTTTGTACTTCTTTCATCTCCTTGCTAATTCCCCCATGCATAGTTTGATGTGTTACTTTGCAACACACCAAGCGATCTGGTAAAAATAGAGGCATAGCATGTGGAGGAACCAAACAGTCGAAAACCCTAATATAGGAGAAATGCTCCTCGATGTACTAGTCTGCTATCTTGCCCAGATTAGTCACAATTTTGTCGAAAATTCTGGGAGGTGGGTAACCATATATAGCGGTGTGCATTGGAACCACCACCCAGTTGCAGATTTCATAAAATAAATCTTTCACCTTGTATTCCCAAAGCTTCAAATGATAAATATGTATGGGTTTAACACTATTTGGAGTCCAGCTCCAGCCCATCAGCACAAAAGGCGTCATAAAATAGATGACGTCCATAATATAAGCCAACATGAAAATTGGCTCGGTTGCCCCTTGGCTCTTAGTGACTGATATCTTGCAATCTCTTGAACCAAACTGTCTAACAATATCTTGGGCCAATCAAAATAATATCCCTATGCTACTAAGTGCATAATAGGTACCCAAAGTAAAAAGAAATGGGCTTTGTTTTCCTTCCCGTAGAGTCTACACATCATCATTTCTATGTACATTATGTGAGGTTCTAGTGTGGCAACTGGGTATATACCATGGGAATTATCTTTGAACTTTTTGGGGAGAGAGTACCAGTCTTTAATTAAATCGGGAAGGTTTTTTCCGTATTGGTCACATTCCTTCTTGTTAAAGTCTATTAGGAAACTGGCATTGTAAACGAAATTGGATATCAAAGACAATTTTTACATCACCTTTAGATGTTCTAGCTTGAAAGACCCAACTGCAACCTTTTGTGAATTGAAAATGGTTTTGGTAGGGATATCCACATTCTCCAACGCCCAACCGATCATATTTTTGTAGGGCAAGAGCCTAGGTCTCGTTGCTATCTTATGTAGTTCTGATTGGGAAACAATTTTGTATTTGGTAGCTAGGTCCTCTATCTCATCATCACCTGAGTCATCTGGGAAATTGACCAATTCATACTGCAGAATATTGAACACTTGCGTCCAGGATTTAACGACGTCTATGTTTCTGGGTGAGGTGCTGGAGAGGATATCTATGTTCTAGCTCGATCCTTCACCAGGCGCTTTAGTTGATTTTTGAGGAGCCATGGTATTCGTTCTTAGAGCTCTGATATCTGTCACATGATATGCACAAAGTTGATTACCTTGAAAAATTACTGCTTCGTGAAAATGCACAATGAAATTTGAAATTCAATATCCTTTTCCTTTAATTACATCGATTTGCCAATACTTCTACTGGCAAAGAATTTACTTTTTCTTAATGAATACGATTTTGGTGGTGGTCTAGGATCTCATTTGGAATGATTGTCCTAAATCAACTATTAAAGTCATTAATTTTTGGGAAAAGCACAGATGAAATTTGAATTTATCTGAGTCATTATTTAGCGAAGGATTGATTACGTGATAATCATCGTTAATGCGTTAGTAAATCATACTTATCATTAGTAAATCAGGATATTCTATGAAATTTCAAGGTATAATCCCTGAAACGCGAAATCACGATGTGCTTAATTAACTTTAATCATGTTTAACCCCTTTAAATAATCGTGATCAACCTAATATAGTTTCGTGATTTCGGATATCGGGACTTTGAAAGTCTTTTGAGGCGGAATCTCTAAAACCCAAAATCGCAATATGATTAATTAACCATTAATTGTTTTTAATCATTAATTAATCTAGTTTAAAACTTAAGATGGTTTCACGATTTTGGATATTGGGGCTTTGGTAGTCGTTGCATGCAAGATCTCTGAAACACAAAATCACGACATGATTAATTAGCCGTTAATCATTTTTAATTCTTAATTAAGCTGGTTTAGAGCTTAAGACAACTTTGTTATTTCGGCTATCACGACTTTGGAATTGTTGTATGTTGAAATGCATGCATTGCGAAACTCTGAAACCTGATTTCTCGAATGTAGTCTTTGACTCGTTAATGAGTAGGCGGCTCCATAATTCTTAAGAGAACAGGATCGTTTGATTAAATGGGAGACTTCATCAATGGTGAGAATTAAGCGCACGTTGTTTTTATTTAAACGAGAATGAAATTTATTAAAGTCTAAAGTTTTATAAATATATATGTGTTCCAACATAGGCTCCATCTAGGGATCTCTTCTCCCTGTGAGACATAGAAGAACAATAGACCAAGTAGCCTTTATTGGTTAAATGGAGTCATTATTGCATTTCTGTGAAACTCATTCTGAAAAAGGACACAGACAAAATTTGGACTTCATCCATGTCTCTGAAAACTTTCAAAACTTAATCATTCATCGATCTCGAGTTTAGGCTTATTAATGGATTCCTTTTCTTAAAACTGATTTCAGATTTGTTTAAGATAATCAAAACAACCTTAATTGATCTATCACACTCTGTTCGATTTTGTTCAGATCAAGCAAAGTAATTTTAATGTTTTAGTCAGGGAGTCCTGTGTTGGCTTAGAATGTAGATCTAGTCGAAAAGAGAACTAGTTACCAGAGTGCATTATAATACATGTATAACAGCCTTGCATATATCGTAGACATTGCTTCACTGCCAGCGAGCCTGTTCAATACCCCGGTGAAGTTATCTAATTCCCATATTGAATTTCCTTTCACCACTTCAATCAGTAATTTTGCATTTAAATTCCGAGATGAGGGCAATCATTTAATGAATTCCCTTTCATCATCTCTTTTTGAACTAGATGGGGGCAATCATTTTATGAATTTCCTTTCACCATCTGTCTTATACTTTTTAAAACATGAAGTGGGGGCAATCAATTTATATACTATATACCAGGGATGACATATGTTTATAATTTAGCATCAGAGGTCTATTAAATCACTTTTATTACTCTGGACTAATCTTCTTCCAAACTTCGAAACACCTTCGCTTACAGGAAGTTTTCAAGGGGAACTCTTAATTTCCAGGGACTTTCCTTGAGCAAAACTAATCAGTCTAAATCTGTTAGAAAAGATAAAGTAGTTAGGATTAGCCCAGACATACTTTCTTTCAGTTAAAGTCAGAGGGATTATAAAGATTTTTGTCTATTCTCATGTTGCATACTTGTTTCTGAGCTTTCAGAGTCAAGGTGAAGTCATTTTTCCTCCATGAAGATCAAGAAAAGATATTTAGAATCACGGGAAAATATAGCTTGAAGATAAGCAGGAAAAATAGAAAGAGTATTCAGATGTTCTAACGTGAAAACGGTCACCTCTATGCGAGTCTTCTTATGGATTCTCGAATTTTTTTCTTTAAAGTCTTTTTATTGCTTACTTTCTTCTTATAAATTTTATTTCATTTTTTTAATTTAATTTAATTTATTTTTTAATTTTATTTTATCCAAAAAAAATCTTGAGAATTAAAACGTAAATTTATGTTCCTCTGATTGTAACTTAGGTGACAACATTTGTATAGATGAAACTTTTTTCATACCTAGTGATATCTCCTTGAAAATTTAACTTGGGTCAGTAGGGTAGAAGTTCATACCTCAAATTTTCTCTATATTTTCAACCAAATAAACTATCTATTTATTACCTGTTTTTAGAGAAAGCCAATGTTTTGAAACGTGAGCATTGATTTATAATACATATTATCCCTCGACTATCAGTTGGTATCCTGCAATGAAAATAAACATGAGAGATGTTAGGAAATTTTATAGATCAAAACTCTATGCGTTACTTATTTTTATATTTTTGTTTTTACGAAATTGACAAACCTGTTTTTATTTACAGTGAAAGTAAAGACTTACCGAAGAAATGAAAAATTGTAAACAAAGATGTGAAAATCAAACCGGTATGTAAAATGGGATTTCAGAATCTGGTTACTGCATGAAATGCTTCAGGTAATGCCCCATTGATAGGGGCATTAAAGATCTTTCCATCGAGATTTTATAACAAAAAATGAATTCTTTCCCTTAGAAACTTTGATCTTGAAAGGTCCACACCAGATATGGTCAAATTTGTCGTGCTTTCCTAAGTCTTCCTTCCGGAATCCCATTTTAAAACCAGGTCACCAGGGAGAAATTCCCTATCTTTATCTTTTTGGTCAAATAAGCCTTTCATGTTATCCTGATATTTCTGGAGTCTCTCATCCACTTCAGCCCTATTTTGCTAGACTTCAATCATTTGATTTATTCTTTTGGTGATGTCATTTGGCTCTTCCTTCGCATCCTGCTAGAGTTTCATTATGGACAGAGCAAGATTTATGGGGAGAACAACATCGGTTCCGTATACCATTTGAAAGGGGGACATTCCGATGGATTTCTTAGTGCCTATTCTATTAGCCCATAAAGCATACTTCAAATGTGCATGTCAAGATTTCTTATTTTCAATCAACATTTTTTTAATTATGGTGATTAAA
>JZKD02S1515857.1:0-10588 GCA_000966675.3 Picea glauca
ACCCAACTGAGCTTGCAAGCACCTCTATTCTACTCACCAAGGTGACGAAAGAGGCGCAACACTATCTTCTTCATCTTCATCTTGTTATATGTCCCCCTTGGAAACCTTTCTTTCTTAAGATGTGCCAAAACCTGATCTCCTACTTTAAATTGAATCTCTTTGCAATGTTGATCAACTCTACACTTGTACTCTTAGTTATATTTCTGCAACTACTCCTTGATCCATCTATGGAGATTTTTCACTTCTGCAGCAAAATCTTCTGCTCCAGTGCTTATGATCTCACTCTGTCTCAAGTCTCTCAACTCAGCTACTCCTCTTGGTTTCATTCCATACAATATTTGGAATGGGCTCTTTCCAATGCTCTTGTTTGGTGAGTCATTGTATGCAAATTCTGCTTGTGGAAGAATCTGATCCCACTGATTATGATGCTCAGTGACCAGACTCCTCAACAAATTTCCCAAACTTTTGTTCACCACCTCAGTTTTTCCATCTGTCTGAGGGTGATAAGATGAGCTAAGGGACAAATATGTCCCCAACTTCTTCCACGGTGTTCTCCAGAAATGACCGATGAATTTGGTATCTATGTTTGAGACAATACTTTTGGGTAATCCATGAAGATGAACAACTTCCTTGAAAAACAAATTTTCAACATGTGTTGCATCACTGGTCTTCTGGCATGGGATAAAGTGTGCCATTTTTTAAATTCTATCCACCACCACAAATATGGATTCACATCCTCTTTGTGTTCTTGGTAGTCCCAACACAAAATCCATGCTTATTGCGTCTCAAGGCCTCTTTGGTATTGGTAATGGTTGATACAATCCAGTGTTCTGTATTTTTCCTTTTGCATGTTGGCAGATTCTACACTTTCTCACAAACTTTATTACTTTTTTCCTCATACCTGGCTAGTAATATGCATTACTTAATTGTCCAAATGTTTTATCATGGACGAAATGTCCATCCAATCCTCCATTATGCTTTTTCTTTCAAAAGGTTATCCCTCATTGAGCATTTTGGTATGCACAACTAATTTCCCTTGAACAACAATCCCTCTTGAATCATATACTTCGTCCACTAGATCTTGTCTCTTAGCACAATATTTCTACATAATTCGTATGCTTCCTTAAAATCTAGATCATCACTGTACATTTCCTTAAGGTGTTCAAACCCCAAGGTCTTCACTTGAAACTCCTGCAAAATCAAATATCTCATGCTCAATGCATAAACAACTTTGTTAGCATTCCTAGAAATATGTTTTATGACAAAAGTAAAATTCTACATAAACTCAATCCACTTTGCATGCCTCTGATTCAAATTTTCTTGTCTGGTTATGAATTGTAAAGCTTGGTTATCATTGTACAAGACAAATTCCTTTGGAACCAGGTAGTGCTTCCATTTCTTCAAGGATTTAATTATAGCATTAAATTATTTATCATATGTGGAGTACTTTCTCTTAGCCTCACTCAGCTTCTCACTGAAATATGAAACCGGTTTATTACCCTGGCTCAAGACTGCTCCAATTTCAACTCCACTTGCATCACATCTCACTTGAAATGTCTTTCCAAAATTTGGCAAGACCAGAATTGGTTGTCCTGTTATCTTCTCCTTCAATATATTTAATCTTCTCTCAGCCTCCTCTATCCATTTAAAATACTTGTGCCTCTTCTTCACTGTATCCATCATTGGTGCACAAATTCCACTGAAATTTTTGATGAACTTCCTATAGAAACTTGATAATCCATGGAAGCTTATCACTTCAAACATACTCCTTGGTGATGGCCATTCTTTGATTTCTTTCACCTTCTCTGGATCCATCTTGAATTCATTTGAAGATATCACAAAACCTAAATAAATGAGCTATGTCTTCATAAAAGAGGACTTCTTCAGATTTATCAACAACTTCTCATGTTGTATCCTCCTCATCATTAATGTCAAATGTCTCAAATGATCCTCTTTTGTCTTGCTAAAGACCAGTATATCATCCATATATACAACCACAAACTTGCCAATGAAATCTTTCAGTATTTCATTCATCACCCTCATAAAAGTACTTGGGGAATTTTTCAAGCCAAATGGCATAACAGGACACTCATACAACCCTTCATTTGTCTTAAAGGTTGTTTTACACTCATCAAGTTCTCTCATCTTTATCTAGTGATATCCACTTTTCAAATCTATTTTAGAAAAAGAAATTTGCTCCACTTAAACAATCCATTAAGTCATACATTCTTAGCGAAGGAAATCTATACCTGATGGTGATCTTGTTAATGGCTCTCGATTCTGTACACATTCTCCATCCTCCATCCTTCTTTGGACTCAAAACAATTGGTATTGTGCATGGGCTCAAGCTCTCTCTGACCAAACCCTTGTCTAATAAATACTGGACTTGGTTCTTTACCTCCTCATTCTCTTGAGGTGTCAATCTGTATGTTGCTTTGTTTGGTAGGCTTGCTCCTAGTATCAAATCAATATGATGGTTGATACTTCTGATGGGTGGAAATGAGTTAGGAAAATCATCCACTACTATGTCAGCAAAATTCTCCAACAATTCCTGAACTTCTTTAGGAAAATTATCTATCGAAGTAATTGTAAGGACAACTCTGGGTTTTCTCACTACAGCAAGTTGCATCTCATGTTCTTTCTTGACTTCCCTTAGGA
Organism: Picea glauca; assembly: GCA_000966675.3. Taxonomy (NCBI): domain Eukaryota; kingdom Viridiplantae; phylum Streptophyta; class Pinopsida; order Pinales; family Pinaceae; genus Picea; species Picea glauca. The sequence goes on from JZKD02S1515857.1 coordinate 2,659, forward strand.
GTTCCTTCCCACTCATGAGAAGTATGCTTGTTATGGCTTATTATATTACTCTATTCTCCTCTATTGGAAGCAACATGTGTGTTCTACCATTCTTCTCCAAGGTGTATGTATTTTTTTCCCATCGTGAATAACATTTTTGTCAAACTGCCATGGTATTCCCAACAAAACATGACATACATCCATGGGAATCACATCACACAGAATTTCATCTTTATATCCTCATATCTTAAATTCAATGAGGCATTGTTTAGTGACCATTACCTGGTGTCCTTTTCGCAACCATGAGAATTTATATGGATTTGGATGTGTAGTTATCTCTGGCTCCAATTTCTCCACCATCTCTATGGATACTAAGTTATCAGTGCTCCCACTATCAATTATCACCTTTCATACTTTGTCTTTAGTCTTGCAAGATGTCCTAAATAGACTGTTCCTTTGCACTAGATTTTCAATTTCTGAATCTGGTTTTAAGAGAACCTTCCTCAACATCAAGCAATTTCCATCCTCTACACCTTCTGCTTCAACATTTATTTTCTATGCTTTAGAAATATGAGCTTCACCTCCTCCTTCTTTATTAATCTCGGGACATTCCCAAGACATGTGTCATGTCTTCCCATTGTCATAACACCTCACTTCTCCTCCTCTACTTCTTCCTCTTCCTCTAGAAGAACTTCTTCCACCACCTTGTCTTCCTCAAGAACTTTTGCCTCTTTCTGATTGACTGTGTGGTTTCTCAGTCCCATCCTTGGGTTTTTGTTCCTTATCATTGGCAACTCCCTTTCCTTTTCCTGGTCTTTTACCTCTGTTTCTTTGACTTTGTTTCATGGACAACTTCTCCTATGCCTTCATAGCAATTTGATAAGCATCATCTACTATCCTTACTAACATCATGCTGATCTCATCATGGATTTCATACCTCGGGCCATTTATGTACCTGGCAACTTTTTCCTCATATTTCTCTCTCTGTCTAGTCTTGATATTCAGCTTCTAGAACTCCTCTGTGTACTCTTTCACTATCATACCCTTCTATCTCAGGTTCTGCAACTTCCTGAACATATTTATCTGATCATATTTGGGCATGAATTTAGCCTTTAGATTGACCACCATTCTGTCCCAATTCTTTATCTTTTGTTTTCCTTTGTTTCTCCTCATAGCCTATAGTTCATCCCACCACAATGTTGCATGTCCTTTCAGTCTGGTGATAGCATGTCTCACCTTTTTTCTCCACATCGACATCTTCATAGTCAAAATATTTTTCCATGGATCGTATCCAATCCAACAATTCTTTAGCATCCATGTTGCCTTCATACATCAGGATCTCTATCTTTTCTCTATATCCTAGTTTAACTACCACTCTCAGTAAGCATTCTTCAGCAAAATTTTCCCCTGCAGCTTCTTTGACTTCTACTTCTTTATTGTTTTCATCATTGATGTCCCCAGCATCAGGTGCCCTCTTTTGTGTTGGCTCCATCGCCTCTAATATTGCATGAATCTCTCTCATTTCTCTTTCTATAGTGTGATTGGATAAAGGTGGCTCCACACGTCTCCTTGGTGGAATTGTGTTGATTGTATCTCACACACAAAGTACACCTTCAAGCTCTCTTTTGTTTCCTGAAAACAAATGCAGGCTCTTATACCACTTGATGCAGACCCCCCTTCTTTCTTTGGGGTTGCGTGACCTCTCGGTCAAGGATATTTGATTCTTGGAGTTGAATCGACTCTCTAGAAACTTAATGGTCTCGCTGATGATTAAACACAGGCCCTTTCTGTCTTTTTTTCCAGGTTCTATGGAACCTACAACCTCTCCTGTCGTGTTGTTGAACTGCCAAGGTTTAGGCATTGGATCCTTTCCTATTAGCCCCTTCCTAGATATGACCTTGGGCTATGAATTCACACAAACAATTGATTTTGCATGTGGCCAAGGGTGGTTTGGAATCAACCCATTTTTCTCCCTGCAATTCATTATCAGTCACCATGCATCATTTTGGTGATATCGTGGTTTCAATTGCGACTCGCTATCAAATTTTTAAAAATCGAGCACTTTCTGGCCCTGCAATTCAACGTGACCGTTGATCTTGTGATCTTGGGTGAGGTCTCTTCATCAAAGGCCTATATCTTATTCATTTCCAATCAATGACTCATATCCATCTCTTTCAAATCTACAGTCGTGATTTACTTCGCGATTCAGGTTTCGGAGTTTTCAACTTTCAAACCTTACCTTCCCTGCAGTGACAGATCTCCTATCATGTGTCCTCTTTAAATCAACATCTCTAACCATTTCAGGATTTCGGACTTCGGAAATATGAACTCTCAAACTTCTCCTTCCCCCAAATTCTATTATCCGAAGCTCATGATCTATTGACGTGTATCTCCCATAATCAACGGCTGTGATCCCTTCGGGTCTTCGGACTTCAGAAAAATCAACTTTCAACATTCACTTTCCCTCAAAGTGCGTGGATTTCTACCATGTATCCTTATGAATCAAACGACTAAGACTCACTTCAGGTCTTCACCCAAAGTCCACGAATATTCTCCATGTGTCCCTCTTAATATGATGGCTATGATCTACTTCAGGACTTTACCCGAAGTCCACAAGTTCATTCCATGTCCCTCTATATCTAACAGCCCGGATTCAATTTGGGTCTTTACCCATAATCCATAGATATCTTCCACACACCCTCTGGATCTGACGGTCTGGATTCACTTCGGACCATGGATGATTTTAGGGGCTAAATTTCGCTCATGGGCTAATTTTCCATGGTTTTTCCAAAAACAAAATTCGCTATTTTAAAAATGATTCACCCAAATTCTATAGGATAAAATTATTTTATCTTAAAAATCGCCAAAAAATTATAAAAACTATATAAAATCCTTAGAAATTTGAATAGTTTTACAAAAATATCCCCAAACATTTATAGTTGGCATATAAAGGATAAGTAAGATTCGCCAAGGTTTCTACATTTTAAAATAAATTTCCATCCTTAAAATCATCCTTACTTCGGACTTTAGGTTTTGGGACTCTCAATTCTCAACTGAAGCCCAAATGCTTTTATCCAAAGTTCGTGATCTATCGCCACGCATCCCTCTGGATATGATGGTCCAAATTCACTTCATATTTCAAGTTTCGGGACTTTCAAACCTCAACTGAAATCTTTGAAGTGATTTTTCCTTAAACCTCAGATTTGTTGACATGTAACCCCTAGAAACCAACAGTCGGGATCAATTTATCTCTTCGGAGATTTCTCCTCCTATGTGCACATAGAAGATAAAGCGCATGCCCTTTGCTCAAATCTTACGACCTGGAATGATCTTGTTCCCTCCTGGATGGATCTTATTCGATGACTCATGAAACCTTCAGGACTTCGCTTCCCTTGAAGATTTCTCGCGCTATCTCTCTTGAGATTTCTCTCCTTCTACTCTTTTGACTCCTTAAAGAGTTATTTCAACACTTATTCGAGTTTCATATTTGTGCACTCCTTACAACAGATTCTCATGCAAGACTTAACTTCTTATGGGCAACTGTACACACCTTGCAGCAGTCCCTTTGAACTCCTTGCAAATGGAAACTTTACGCTATCTCTTCTGAGCTTATGATTCGAAATAGACTCAGCCACTCCTTACAATATATTCTCGCACAAGATTTAATTTCTTGCAGACAACTGTGCACACCTTGCAGTAGTCACTTTGCACTCCTTGCAAAGGGAAGTTTCACGTTATCTCTTCTGAGCTTCCGAGTCAAAATAGACTTCATCAATGCACTACTTGCGGACTATATGCACACCTTGCATGAAATCAATGAAGAGAACAAATGGAACTTATCTAAACATTTCAAAATTTCATGTACTCAATAATATAACTCATTCATTCATGAAAACAACAATAACATGGAATTGTAAACTGTAGCAACACCATGCATTTAGATCAATTTTCCTCTGTTATATTCAGGGATGATTTTAAGGATGGAAAATTATTTTAAAATGTATAAACCTTGGCGAATCTTACTAATCCTTCATATGTCAAATATAAATGTTTGGCGATATTTTTGTAAAAATATTCAAATTTCTATGTATTTTATATAGTTTCTATAAAATTTTGGCGATTTTTAATTTAAAATAATTTTATCCTATAGAATTTGGGCGACTCATTTTTAAAATAGCGAATCTCGTTTTTGGAAAAACCATGGGAAATTAGCCCATGAGCAAAATTTAGCCCCTAAAATCATCCCTAGTTATATTCATTCAAAAGTAAATGGCTACAGCTGTGATAAACAACAACAAAACTCAACAACAACTAAATCACATCAAACTCCTACTAAATTGCAGCAGCCCCATTTGAGCATACCCAACCTTTATTTATCTCAAAGGGTTCTTAGAGTTCCCCCCGACTACTCGTCTACTCCAAAAATAAAAACTAAATTCTACTTAATTTCTGTTACGTTGAAGACTAGGAGTGAAACTACCAGATCACTCGTGATCACTCGGCTCCCAAGCATTTGATCTTCTTCAGAATTCGATCATTTCAAAAAGATTTGCAGGAAACGCCAGCGATTGAGATTCTGAAATGATTCAAAGCCATGATGAGGCATTGATTTGTCTCTCCACATGTGCTTGCTGACAATGCTCCTACATCACGACCCCTCAAAAGAATTGGTGCTAGAAGGAGGGCATGAATGAATGAATGGATAACGATATTTCTGATAATATATTTTGCATAGCTTGTAGATTTAAAACAACCCACATAGATAGAGTACTCCCAAAATGAGTAACTCACCTCAGCACGAGAAAGTAGAACACTTATTCTCTAAAATACCTTACGCTCTCCCCGATGAGGAGTTGAACCAGTTCAGAAGAATCACAAGAGCTTACGCCCAACAAATTAGAGTGTTACCTTTATCTCCTTTACTTCCTTGTAAAAAAAAAGTAATAAGACCAGTTGTTGACACCCCTAAACAGGTTTTTGTTCACACAGTAGAAGACCTGATAGATTTTTCTCTCACTGAGATCAAACAACCCCTTAATATGATCCCCGAAACACCAGCTGGTAACTACTCTGAACCTAACAATTTTGAATCTGGCGAGGAAGGGTCTAACTCAGATCTCTCATCTTTTGAATCGGAAGACATGGAGGATAATAATGAAAACAATGAAGAAAGAGGAAATCAACCTCAAGATAATCAACCATGGTTGGCTAGAGATGCTCTCGCAATCCCAGGATGGGTACATAACCTACCTCGACATGTGGAAAAATTACTCCCCAAATTTGACCCCGAAAGCTCTGGATTTCCTAAGGACCATATCAAAAATTTCATATTAGCTATTAGATTGATGAACATACAACATGAGGATGTAGTGTGTAGGATTTTTCAATATACCTTTGAGAATTCATCCTTGACTTGGTATTTTAACTTTCCTGTTGGATCCATAACTAGTTGGACGAAGTTTCAAAAATATTTCTTAGACAAATTTGCAGAAGAAACCACCACAGAAGATTTAATGGTTGAACTTTTCACCGCCACCATGAGTTCAAAAGAGAAGGTTAAATATTTCAATCAACGGTTTATCACTATCCTGAAAAAATTTCAACCTGAAGCTAAACCTACATAGGAGATACAGATTGAGGTATACACTAATGCTCTCCCTCCTTCCATCTCCATGTTCGTAAAAAGGGTTGTCAAACATACCCTAGCTGAAAATTTTGAGGAACCTAAGACAATTGAATTCCAAATGAAAGGATGCAAAGAAGGTCAAATCTCACTGACGAAGAAAGAAACCCAACCACTACCTAAGAGAGGACTTTTGTTAACAAAACCACTGGTAAAACAAACAAAACTAGGTCTTTATAAAGAAGGAGGAGATCTAGAAAACCTGCAGCGGATGATCAAAAAACTCTCCAACGAGATCGTAGATATGAAAAGGAGTGTTGGGGAGGGAAACCAAAATCAGAGACCTTATAAACCCTTCTTTCAAAGAAATCCACCTTTCAAAGCTATAGAACCTCCCCCAGCTAACCTAAACATTGACTTATAAATTGTAGCATCTGAGTCTTTCTACATGTACCACCAAGAGAATCATTCAGAAAGGTACTACCCTCAATGGGTGTACGTTATGAATTTAATGGCTAATCTATTCCTAGATGAATTCTCCCTAACCAAACAACCCAGTGGAAATAAACACTATTGATTGGGAAATTCATGAGCCACCAAAAGAGACATCCATGATGTTATGGGATTCCAACCACCTAATGCCTTTAAACAACATCGTTGAAGTGCAGGAACCTCTTGTTGAATTCCTGGATGTGCAGACACGAGGTAGAATTCAATCGGTCCAAACTAATCCCACCACTACTCAGTTATCTAGAGGGAATCGCGTGGTCGATCATCCAAAACCCCTATTTTCTTCTCAAAGGAATCCCACTAACATACACATGGAGGAAGCTCCTAAGCTAGACTATAATGTAGTGGAGGACTTGAAGAAGATGAAGGATAATGTGTCGGTCATGAACATGTGCAGGATTCCCCAAAAAAATTATTTTCTATTATAGGCCTTAAAGTCAATAGAAGCCCCTATGACAAGCACTAACCTAGGTGGGGTTCCCTCCACCATAGATTTAAAGAATAAATCGAGTGTTAATTCTTTCTCTTTAGACAAAAGAGGAAAGCATTTTGTCCCTCCTTTCCTTTTAACGTTTGAACTCTTTAATAGAAACCTGCATAATTTCCTAGTCGATTCAGGGGCATCCTCAAATGTCATGCCATTGTCAATCTGCAAGAAATTGAACACAACCCTCTCAAAAGTGATAAACATGTTATAAAAATAGACAAGACTTGGGTAAAGGCTATTGGGGAACTTAAAGATGTCATGATCAGAATGGCTACACACCTGAAATTTGTTCAATTAATATACATAATCGTAGTAGACATCCCAGAGGCCTATGGAATGTTACTTAGTCGATATTGGTCTAAGAAATTAAATGGATACTTTAGTATGGACTGGGATCACCTATGGTTTCCATTAAAGGGACATACAAACATGATTAGGATAGATAGGTAAATATATCTCAAACACACTGTTACTGATTTAGAAGCTCTCAACGAACCCTAGTCGAAATATTTTCCTATGTTAGGAAACTACTCCTGCGACTTTGATTTCATAAATTTCTCCCCTCTCTCATCTGATGTACCTCTCACTCAAAAATATGAAATGACCTTTCAAATAAATCTATTGGTAGCCCCAGAAGAGAGCATCTTATGTCAAGATCCTCTGTCAATAGCAACAAACAATGAAGATGAAGATGAGAAAATAACTAGGCATGAAGAAGTTACTAAATTTCAATCACAAGTTTGGACATTGTATTTTGATGGGTCTAAATCACAAGAAGGGTTGGGAGAAGGATGTATTCTCATTGACCCAAAGGGGAAGAGAAACTTCCTATCCTGTAGACTAGAATTTGAATGCAACAATAGCATTGTTGAGTATGAAGCTCTAGTTCAGGGATTGAAGAAAGCCATATACTTAAACATTAAAGAACTGAAATCTTTTGGAGACTCTGAAATTATCATTAGGAAAGTGAAGAATACTATCCATTGCAATTCACCTCACTTGAGAAATTACCATAAAGAGATACACAAACTAATAAAAAAAATTGAGGCCTTCAACGTTATCATTGTTCCCAGAACAACGAATACTCTTGTTGATTCCTCAGCCACGGAAACCTCGAGATTATCTCCTTTAGAATATTATGAAGCCTCTAGGTTCACAGTGGAACTGATCTACAAGCCTTGGGTGCCTAATAACATTTCTAACTGGAAATTCTTTGAAGGAGATGAACAGATTGTAGACTTCCTGACTAGCTAGGAGAAATTTAATGATTTGGCCATTGATGACAAAGTATTCAAAGAACTACTCACATAATCCAATCTCCACGAATAGAA